>JAAAKG020134806.1:0-13730 GCA_010014905.2 Druon quercuslanigerum | reverse complement strand
ATATTTCTTTAATAAAAATATTCAATTATTATATTTTTAATAAATAAATGAAATTTATTTAAAAAAGGGTAATTGTTTACATTCGGGACTTTCATTCTTAAATTATTATTATTCAGGATTTTTACAGTTAGGATCATTTATAATTTGGTCAGTTGCTGTTTTAAATTTTAAATTTAGGTAATATTATAAACTGTCGTGAACTTTATTATTTGAAAATTTTATTTTTTGGGAATTTTATTGCTCGGGAATTTTTCAGTTAGGATATTTTAGAATTTGGCACTTTTCTGCCTTGATTTTTAAAAGTCGGTAATATTAAAAACTTTGGAGAATGTTATTATCCGGTAATGTTATAAACTTTTTCGGAATTTTCTGATTCAGGACTTTTAGTGTCAGAAAGTTTATTTTTCTTGATTTTCCAGCCGTCCCACATAAATTAGTACAATATAATATTCTTATTGGCTAAATTTATTTAATTTGAACAAAAATAAACTCACAAAATGTAATCAGGTAGCTTCAATAAATAACCTAGATAAAAAGGGTTAAAGTTAAAATTTGCTTCGTCAGTTTGGGCCTCTAGAAAAGGAAAGCTATACAATCCGAAATATAAAAGTGGGAACGTCACAATACGTGCGGTTAGGATTTAGTATACATACTTTCGAAATATTCTCTTACAAAACATTATTTATTATCATTTCCTTGTAATTTACAGCAGGTGAATGTTATATAAAAAGTAACGCTGTCATAAGCTCTGCATTGAATCAAAATCTATTAATCTCTTTACACTCTTATAAACTAGTTTTTTTCCGTTACTAGTATATCGTATACCGCGTATACCACGTCATGGTAAATTATGATGATGAAATTGAAAAAGCATGAATTGCTACACGATTGTAGAACTATAAAATAAGTTAGATTAATGACTGGTAACACAAAGCGGTAGAAACCCTTAACTCAGAACGTATTAAAAATAAGTTAGAAACTAAGCGGACAGTATAAGTAGTTCAAGAGTCCCAAGTTTTCCATTCCATTCCCTCGGGTGGTTTTCTATCTACTTGTCCCTGTCCAACTTCATCCCAGTTTGTGCTCAAAACGGTTCCACCAGATTCTTGCTGTTAAGAAAATCAAAATATATCGATGAAGAAAAAATTGAGGGCAAAATTGGATAAGCAAATCAAACTAAACTAGAGAAAAAATGAATAAAACTTACGAAGGATTTGTTCATTGCTCGTCTCACTTCATCTGAACCACTACCGTAAATCTTCTGGAAAAGTTCGTTGAGAGCTGCCTCACTCTCTGGCTTCTCCTCTGCTTCCTGTTTTTCTATTTCCTTTTCTACTTTATCCCAATCCCGAGCCTTTTTACTAGAACTGGGATACTTTGGAGGCTGATTTCCAGCTTGCAAGATGGCTGTTAAATAGGTCAATGTTTTATTATTTTAAAATAATATCATTTTTCAACTATAGGGTTTTGTAGAAGTATTTTTTAATTTTAAAAAAATTACCATCGGGAATACGCTGTACAGGATTTTCTACAAGAGCGTTTCCTTCTAATTCAAGCCATCTGTGGCCGTCTCGTTTTTTGAGCTTAACTTCTATTTTCGATGCAAGCACTTTATGCGAACTTTGATCAGGCACAATGTGGTGGGCCAAATCTATTTCCAAACTATATTCACTACCATTTGGCAATCTTGCGGAGACGCTCAACTAGAATTGAATTTAAGATACAATTAATCTTATTCATCAAAAATAATTTCAACTTTAAACCAAAGTCGGTTTATTATTTCGAATGAAAATTATTTTAAATCACAAAACTGAAACAATACAATATATAATAAATTAAATAAGCTTTGTGATTCAAAGTGCTAAGAACAGGGTTGCTACAAAATCCCAATTTCGAAATTCCCTGACTTTCCCTGACCAATTGTTCATTTTCTCTAACATATACTGAATTTTTAAGAAAAAGATGAATTTTCAACAATGAAGATTAATTTTTAACCAAAAAAGGACCATTAAAAAAAAAAAAAAAATACATTAAGTTTAAACTAAATAGCTAAATTTTAAAATCAAATAATAATGATTAATTAAATTTTCAGTTACAATAATCAATTTTAAAAAAAGTTCAACAAAATAGTTCAATTTTCCACCAAAAACATAAATCTTGAACAAAAAAATTAATTTTTAACTAAAAGTATAACAATTAATATTTTCATCAAAAAACAATAGATTTTTCCATAAATTAGTTAAATATTCAAACGAAACAGATAAGTTAGTTAAACAAAGGGAAATTCAAACAAGAGTTGACTTATCAACCAAGAAACATTTTTCAGCCAATAAAGAAAAAAAATCACCTAAAATGTTAAATATTCAAACCAATAAAGAAAATTTGTCTACAATAGAGTTGAATCATCGACCATAACAGATGAATTTTTAATCGAACAGCTAAATTTTTAGTCAAACAGATGCAATTTATATGATAACAGTAAAATTTTTATACAAAAAAAAGTTAATTTTCAAAAAAAATCTTGAGTTTTTACCAAATAATCGAATTTTCCAGAAAAAAGTTAAATTTTCAACCAAAGAGGTGAATTTTAATCTGTGAATATTAATTTTATACTAAAAAAGTACGAAGTTTTAACAAAAATACATCAAGTGTAAACCAAAAAGTTGAGTTTCCAATTCAGGAGAAATTCAACTCAAAGATAAATTTTTAGCCAAAAATGGAATAATTAATTTTTCGATTAAATCGATTAATTTTTAACAATAAGAAATAATTTTCAAAAAAATTAACTATAAAAGCTACTATCCAAAAGAATAAACAAAATTAATGAATTTTTATCTAAAAAGATCAATTTTGAGCAAAAATGGAACAGTTACATTTTCTGTTAGAAAAATTATTTGAAAAATTAATTCTCAACAAGATAGTTTAAATTTTCAATCGAAGAAATACATTTTTAAGAAAAATTATGAATATTTAACAAACAGAAGAATATTCAGGAATAAATTTTCAAATGAAACAGATAAATTTACAACCAAAAATAAAATTGTTTAAATTTTTACGAAATAAATAAGCTATAAGAATTTTTAACAAAACAATTAAAAATTCTAAAAAAAATAATACAATTTTGAATCGCAAAATTAATTCTCAACCAAAAAAATGTTTAACAAAAAATTATACAATTTTAAGAAAAACTTGTTACTGGCACATTTTTATAAACATATAATTTCATTAAGGTTCCAGGTTATTTAATTAACAGAAATTATATGCATGCTCCCTGTTGTATGCTTTCCCTGACCATTTTTTAAGTTAGTACTTTTCTAGAATTCCCTGGCCTGTAGCAACCCTGGTAGAATTGTAAAATAACCAATTAGAAACATTCAAGATATTATAGTTTTAAATTATTTAAAAAACTTAACACAATGCAGTTTAAAATTAAGCCTTTCAAAGGTGTGAGATGGGTACGACTTCTTCAATTTGAATATTCCCGAAGTATTTAATGTTACCGAATTAGAAAATTCCTAAATTATAAAATTCCCGTCAGTTTAATTATAATATTACCAAATTTGAAAATTACGGACAATTATTGCCGTATTATAAAATATCCGAACTGAAAAATACCCGAATTTAAGAAATAAAAAACATTTTTTATAAATATTATTTATCAAAAATACAATAACCAAATATTTTTATAAAAAAGGCATTGTTTGAATATAAAATAACAATAATTGAAAAAATATATTTCTGGATGATTTTTTTCTTCAAAATTTGTTATTTTCAGTTCGAATAATACTTTAATACTTAAAAGTCTGTAAACATTTAAAATATTTTTTTGTCATACTATATAATCATTTGATTATTGTATTATTAATCAATAAATAATATATATACAACAAATTTGTATTGTTTAAAGTCGGGAATTTTCTATTGCGTATATTTTATAATTCGCCAATTTTTTGCAGGGAATTTTATTATTCGGAATCTTTCTAAAATGGCAATATTATAAACTTTTTGGGAATTTTCTAATTCGTTAATATTATAAACTTGTCGGGATTTTTATTATCCGGGAATTTTCAGTCGTTCTGCAAGATGATTATTAAATCATGTCTGCTTGCAAATTTTCATTGAATACATAAATTTCACTTGTAATCTTATTTTCGTAATCAATTTTCAAATTAAAAGGTTACAAATTTATATTGAAATTAATTTTTTTTATCTCCCAGCAATTATTAATTAAACCAATATATTAGTTTCTATAAAAGTAAATATAATACATTGCCATTTGAATAGAGCAATGTACATTGCATTTGGCTAGAAAAATAAAAAAAAAAGCTTTCTGCTTACCGTCGTTTCAGTTGTGACAACTTTTACATGCTCCGAATTTTTTGCTAAAATATTTATAAAAACATGTGTCTCCGTTTGATACCAATCATGTCGGATTTTAGGAGTTGGCATCTAAAAAGAAGGGTAGAAAGTGTTATTTTTATATATGGAAAATGTGAGGTTAGGTAGGTTTTAGATTTACTAAAATTATTCAAATTCAACAAACTCACCTCACTTTTTGGGATTTCTACGGTGGCAGTTTCTTCAGCCATTTTTAAGACAATTTTGGATAGGTTTAGGTTTAAGAATCCACCGTAGAACTTTTATTTTAAAATAACTGAATCATCGGAATTTCCTGAATTTCCTATTGATAAAATAATCTCGCAACCGCAACTTTCTGGAACAACTCACACCATGGTTGCGACTCACACATATTCTTCTCACGAACGAGGCGCTTGCACATACACTATAAAGTTAATTCTGCGCATGCGTATCTTAAAAATGAATTTAAAATAAGATTTTGTTTATCGAACGTAAAATTATTCTACCAAACATTTATTTATTCTTTCTCTTTAATCAATCCAAAAAGCTAATTATTAAAATAATGTAATGTTGATTATATTAAAAAAAAAAACTAATTTCCAGGGAAACAGTTTCGTTTTAAATAAAATAGTTCAATTTTCAATCCTAAAAAGTGAATATTCTATACGACAGTTGAATTTTCAACCCGAAAAATTGTATGTTCAACAAAGATGATTTCGCGATGAAAAATGTAATAGTTAATATTTCAACAAACAAAAACGAATTTTATAACGAAATGTCTGCATTTTTTAACAAAATAATTCAATACTCGACACCAAAATTTGAATTTTCTACGGAAGACGATGGATGCATTTTCAACAAAACACAAAAATCTTCAAACAAGTGGTTGAATTTTCAACCACAAATAAAGAAGTTAAATTTAAAGAAAAAATTATTGTCATAAAACAAAGAGTTATTAACAGAACAGTCAAGTTTTTAACCAACAATTAAGATTAACTAGCAACTAAAAAGGACGAATTTTAAAGCTAAAAATATCAATTAATCCAATAAAAATTAAATTTCCTACAATACAGTGAAAGCCTACACGAAAGAGCTGAATTTTGAAGAAAATATGTGATTAAATTTTCAACAAAATATTTGAATTTTCAACCAAAAAGATCAATTTTATGCTAGAAATTTGAATTTTCAAATAAAAAAGATAGATTTTCTACGAAAAATTGAAAATTTCAGTAAATAAAAAAATGTTAAAAAACAAAGAAAGAATTTTTGATAGAAGTGTCAAATTTTCAATGAAAGAGATGAACTAAAATGATGAATTTTTTAATCGAAAAGACGAACGTACTTACCTTGTTACCAAGAAATTTAAAAAAAAATCGGATATATGATTTAAAGGCTTCTCTATTTGAATTTTTGTTGTTCTTAGTTTCTCAATATCTTGAAAAAGCGTGTTAAATTTTTTTTATAGAATTATGCTCTTTTACACATAGTTTTTAACGAAAATAATAATTTTAAATCACGAAACAAATTTTTCCGAAAAATCAAAATATTTTTCTTTAGTTTAAGCTGAATTATTTTCAGGCACATTTTCAAAAAATCTAAATTAGACAAAAAAAAACTTTTTTTAATTTTCTTTATTATTATTTAATATCAAAACCTGTACATACAAAAAATTTGACATATTTTTTTTATTATTTTCAAATAAAAAAAAACAGAAGATATTAACAATTTCAAAATTTAAGAAAAAATCGGATGTCAAACCAAAAAAAATTTTCCTCAGCTCAAATGGCTCGATTATTTTCAGCATTTGTAGTTCTAAAAAATTAACAGAATGTTTTTTACACAATGCCGTATTTTCTGAACGAGTCTAGGTATTTTGTATTTTCTTTTTTATTAGATATGGGAATTCTTGCTTTTGCTATTGCTCAGAAATACAAAAATGTTACAAATGACACCATTTTATTCATATAAAAAAAGAAACTGTACAAAATGAGACAAATTCCAAAATGTGGGACTTTTGGAAAATCTTTACTTTTTATTGGATTTTAAAAACAACTATCACAAAGCAGTAAAAGGTGTTTTTTGTGAATATTTTGTAGATATTTCAATTTTTATCTGCACATTTTTTTGTATCATTCGTTGTTTCCGAGAAAAATATAAAAAATTCAGTTTTTTTCAAAATAATTTTTTTACCGTAAAGCAGTAGTAGCCAGTTTTTTTCTAAAAAAAAAATAAAAATGTTAAAAGGTGGGGTTTGGAGATAATCCAGTTTTAAGAATTTTAGAAACTTTCTGCCCATTTTTGAGAATTCACAGATAATCTTTGAATAATTGTATACAACATTCAAAAAAACACATTGAATTAACTGTGAAATACAGGTACCTTTATTTTCACCAAATATATATCCAAGTATCAAATCATTCTAAAATTTTGTCTAATTTGAAATAGAATTGGTCATAACTGCAAAAGGGGATATTTGACATACATTTCTTTAAATTTGTTGACTAAAAATGTGTGATCAGATTCCAAAATAATTTTTTTAATCACCCTACTACATATAATTTAAAATTAATTAATTAAAAATCCTTATATAAATTGATAACAAACTTTATTACAAGTATATATTCTCGTACATACAAATATTACATGTTAACCTTAAGTTTACTTCATTTTATTCACCATATAAATCATTTTACTAATGTGTAATCAGAAAGATAATCCGACATACAAAAATAAAACATATTATGGTAAAATAGAATGTATTCTAAATATACTCACGATTAAAAGTTAAACTGGAGACAATATTCATTCAGAACCAAGAGGTTCTAGAAAATGTAGGTATTTTTCGAAAATGAATTTTTTTATATTAAATACATTTTTTATATCCATACAGATACCTGATTCAAATATTAGGATTTCGTGATGCACCGGAAAATATTAACGACTTAAGGCCATGTAATACTTACCCGATTTCTAATTTGCCAATATTTTTTAGGAACAACTAACGTCCACACGAATCAGGATATAAAATTGAAAATTCGTGAAGTTACGTGAAAACACTGAAAAATATATGTATGGTCCTAAATTCTTGGAATTACCAAAAAAATTAATTAATAGCATTTTTTTGGAATATTTGTTTTGTATTTCAAGAAATTAGGCACACACTTTGAAAAAATATACATGAGGTAGGCAGCAGGTAAGTATTACATGTCCTAATTTATAATGCTCCTAAAAGCTAAATAAAATATATTTTGATCTTGGAATCACATTAAAAATACAGTAGTTTGCTACACGAAAAATCGTAGAAAATGCGTAGAAGGCTCGCAAAACATTATATCGACTAGATTCTGCGGATGTAGAAAAAATTGGAATTATAAATAGTTATTTGAAATCGATTCAAATTCGATATAAGTCGTTCACTCGGTAATTCTAATAATAAATAACTGAAGCTAGATTAAGCATAGCCTCTTTAATTTTTGAAATTAAAGACATTAATGATTTGAACTAGCACATTACATAAATAAAGTTTATCCAAATGTTTTGGTAAAATTAATTAAATGATATTTAATGTTATAAGTACTTGAAAAATCGAAACTTAAAGATACCAACTGTATCTTGTCAGGGACTATGCGTTTATTTGTTGAGCTTAAGGACTTTATTCTTGAAATTTGACTGTAAAATTGGTTACATGGTCTTTTGTCTTTCTATGAAAGCATGGTCAGCTACTGGACAATCGATTATCTAATACTGCCGAAAAAATCGCAGATTACTTCTCACTGTTGGTACTTAGAATAGGGACAAAAAAGATCGTGTATCTAAAGTTTTTCTAATAATTAGTAAGGGATCATACATAAAGTACGTTATTAAACTACAATTTTTAATTTTAAATCAGAAAGAAAAAAAGATAACTTTTTTTACCATGAAGGATGAATTTTTAATCCAAAAATACGAATTTTCCATCAAACAGTTAAATTTTCGACTTAAGAAGGTCCCTTAACAAAATGGTGGAATTTAACACCTACCAAGATGCATTTTCAAAAGAAAAAAATAATTTTTCCACCAAAAATGAAATAGTTACACTTTTAGTAAAAAAAAATATTTCTTAAAAAAATAATTTTCTCACTGGTAAGTACAACTACAAAACAAAAATTTGAACAAAATAGTTGAATCTATAGCCAGAAAATTAATTTTCTGTCCAAAAAGTCGAATTTTTAACAAAATTGATGAATTTTGTACCCGACATTATGATTTTTGAACAAAAAAGATGAGTTTTCAACAATAAAATTAGTTTTAATGAAAGTGGAATAGCAACATATTTTTAAAAAATCCTACTTGCTGGATTCCAACAAATAATACAATTATAAAAAATATATTTAAACTCACAGCCAAAAAGATGAATTTTCAATGAAATAGATGAATAATATATAATAAATAATTAGTTGAATTTTCCATCAGACACTGAATTGTCAACAAAAAACTTAATTTTCAACTAAACAGTGGAATTCACTACCAAAATAGTTGAATTTTCAATCAAAAGATGAATTTTCATCCAAACAGCTGCATTTTTACCAAAAAAGTTGGTATCTACGAAAAGATGCATTTTCAAACAAAAAAGTATTTTTTTCAATAAAGCAATTAAATTTTAAACCCAATTCTTATAAGAATTTTTAACAAAAAGTTAATTTTCTATTACAATGTTCGATTTCTTAGCAATTTGATGAAATTTCAAGCCAAAAAGACGAATTTTCTACAAAAAAGTTCAATTTTCTACCCGTAAAGATGATTTTTCAAAAAAACCTGTAATATTTTATATGAAAAAAAACAATTTCAATTTGAAAAAGAAAAACTAGTTCAATTCAACCAAAGAAGACAAATTTTTAGCAAAATAATTGAATCTTCAACAAAATACATGATTTTTCAATCAAATAGCTACATTTTTAAATAGAAAAGATCAATTTGAAATTAAAAATATAAGTTTTAAACCAAAATGGAATCTTTATATTTTCAGATTAAAAATAGGTTAAATTTTCCACACTGAAGATAAATTTTTAACTAAAATTATGAATCCTCACAAGAAAAAAATTATTTGTAACAAAGTAATTCAACTTTCAATCAGGTAGTTGAATTTTCAATCAAAAATATTAATTCTCAACCAAAAGTGCAATTCTTGATATTTAAACCAAAAAAACATTTAAATTTAAATAAAAAACGGTAATGTAATACAAAATACGAATTTTCAAAAATATAGTTAAGTTGTGAACCAAAGATGAATTTTCAATTAAAAAGATGAATTTTTAACTAAGAAGATTAAGTTTATACCAACAAACACAAATGCTAAAAAAATACATTAATTTTCAACTAAAATAGAAAACATTTCTAACCAAATAGTTAAATTTTACACAAAAAAAGATCAATTTTTAACTAGAAATTTAAGGTTAAATTTTCAGTTCAAAAAAAGTTAATTTCATAAAAAAAATACGAATTTTTAGCGAAATAGTTAAATTTTTAACCAAACAGTAGAATTTTTGAATGAAAAATCGAAAAAGGGCATGTTTCTGAAAAATAGAAGAAAAAGAGATATTCTAGAAGAAGTGGAAAGAAGAGAGATATGAATGTGATTTTCATTATCAAGGAACGTGCTAAAAGTACGAGTCGGTAACGTAGTTTATGGATGATCCCTAAACTCATTTCAAATTTTACCACATTCTATATAAATTATAAAGTTAATAATTATTTACAGGAAAGTTTTATGCAGAAAGTTTACCTTTTCTTAGAAAATTATTTATGTAAAGCGTTTTGATATAAGTATACTAAATCATTCTAAATAGGAAACATATTATAATTACGACGGCTGGAGTTTCCCTCTATTTTGCTTTCTGCTTTAAAAGCTTTATCGGTCGTTCTGGAGGCACAAGTATTAGAAAAATAACAATATTAAATACGATTCTCTGGATGACTCAGTGATTTGTAGTTAATAATACAAAGTAAATCGGAAAATAATTTAATATAGCGTCCTATGATTCCAGACCTCTATGCTTTCGTTTAATTCGAGCATATGGTCCGATTTCCGGGTCCATTACAAAATCGTATAAAACGGAAACCCAAGAGTCATGATGTGGCAAATTCTCGTAGAATTCTGATGCTATACGTTTCACCTAATTACAGAGAATAGTTTTTTTTTAATTTTATGGACACTTTGCTTTTTTCATTTTAAGACGTAGTTCAATAATTTTAAAGATTACATGCCTATAGGGTTGAAAGGGTATTTTTTTTCACGTTCAAAGGGTAAAAAATTCAGGATAACTTATTCAAATGAATTGAAAAAAATTGGAAAAATCAAAAAAATTCCACTGACTTCCGTAAAATTGGAACTATAAGGTAAACGAAAAGAATTCGATGCAATCTATAAAAATTCAAGGTGAATGAACCAATTCTAATAAATTGAAAACAATCTAAAAATACGAAAAAAATTCTATGAATTCAAGAACTTTGAAATGAGCTCAGAAAAATTCAAGGAAATTCGAAAGAATTTGATGAAGTACCTAAGAATTCAAGGTGAGGTTAAAAGAATTTAGAATCAATTATATAAAAATTTTTTTTGAATCCATTGCAATTAATAGAACTGAGTGAATTTAAACGAATTCAAGTAAATTAAAAAAATGAAAAGAATCCCAAAGAATTAAAAAGAATCCAAGATGAATTCCAAAAAATAATTTCAAATCCCTTCAAATCTTTGAAACCCTACTAATTTTGAACCAAAAAATTGACTAATGACTAAAAAACAGTTCAAATGAACTCAAACGAATAGGATTTTTTTTTTAAATCAAAGCAAGCCATTTATTTCAATACAATTTTAGTGAATTTAGAGGAATTTAAGGGAAAAGAAAAGAATTCGAAAAAATTCATCAAAAATAAAGCTGGATTAGAAACAAAATCAAGTGAATTCAAAACAATTCAAAAATATTTTTAAAACATCACTGAATTGAATAAGTTTATGAATTTCTAAGAATTTAATAGAAATCAGGACAAATTTCATATATTGCAAAAAATACTTGAAAATCTCTTGAAGTATTTGAAACTCTACGAAACCCCTCAGTTCTTGTGAATAAATTGTTGGAAATCCATTAAAATATAAAAATCCCTTAAAATTACTAAAACCCTTGGAAATCCCTTGAAATTGTTTAAAAATATTTTTAAGTTTTAGAAATCCTATCAAACTATTGAAATAAATAAAAAATGTCTGGGAATATTTTTAAATTTCCTAAAATATTTCAAATTCTTTGATTTATTTGGAAATCCCTTGAAAATTTTTTAAGCTCTTGAAAACTCCTATAGGAATCTTTTAAAATACCCTATAACATTTCTATTCAATTGAAATCACATTAAGTTACTTATATCATTTTAAAATTTCTTTGCAACTTTGAAAATAACCTAAAATAATTCAAATCATTTTATCAATGGATCCTCAGAACCAAATTAATTAAAGAAATTTTAATTAAAAAAAGATCCATTGCATTAAGTAAAATATAGTAGATATGAAAAAGTTTAAAAGAATTTAAGATAAACTAATATCTCTTCAAATCTTTGATACTAAAATATTTGCAAATTCCACAAAATTCTAATATATTTTTTGAAATCCTGGAAAATGTGTTAAAATACATTGAGAGCATTAAAATCGTTTCATATATTTCGTAATTCTGGAAAACGCCTTATCCCTAAATATTTAAAACGTTAAATGCTCTTAAAATGCACTGGAAGTTTTAAAAATACCCTAACATCTTAAAAATTCCTTCAAATCATTGAAATATATAAAAAATTTCTCGGGATCTTTAAAAATAATCTGCAGAATTACAAAATAATTCAAGACAACTTAGAAACAGGTATAGACCTAAATTGAATTGTTAGTAACCCATTAGTTTATTTATTGAAAGAAAAGTGTCTGTCATCTTTTCATTTTAAAAAAGTGACTAAAAAGTGATTCGAGAAAAAAGTAACTGATGGAGACTGTGTGACAGCCCTGAATATTTTTTACAGTAACTTCTTCTTGATAATTGCTATTTTTGTTTTCAAAATGACTGACTTTTGAAAGCTTTGATTTTTTTATAAATTTGTTAGAAGTTCAATCGTAGAGGGAAGATAGGTTCCAATATGGGCTGCAAATAGAGTACCATATGGACTAAATCTTGAAAATAGGGTACTTGAGGAACCTTAACTGTACATAGGGAACAAGTCTGTGAGAAATATGAGCCATTTTAACCAGCCAGAAAAAATCTAAGTTAAACAAACCGGAAAACTTTTCCTGAGGGTACACTTATAAAACGGAAAGTTTTTGAAAATTAAATAATGAAATATTAGCCTTACCTCTGGCAATCTTGAACCTGGCACAGCAGGAAAATCATGATGTTCGTTATGATATCCAACGTTAAATGTTATGAAATTCAGAGGTCCGTAATAACTATAGGTCTCAAAACCCTTCTTGTACATATAATGTTCAGATATAAAGTGTCCAGCTACTGGGTGAATACCCATTGCCATAACTGATCCAAAAATAAGGTAAACTAAAACTTTACCACCTGCAAAAAATGAAATACTAAATATTATTATTATCAGGGTTGTTACAAAATCCCAATTTCGAAATTCCCTCACTTTCCATGACTCTTCCCTGAACAATTTTTCATTTTCCCTGACCGTTGTAAATTTTTCTTTCAGGTATGAGAACAACCATATATTATTTTTAAGGGGTATTTCAAAAAATACGTAAAATAATTTGTAGGTGGAGGTCAATCGTAAGGTCTTACGTAAGGTAAATTTTTACCAAAAAAATAATAAATTCACATATAATCCTTAACCAAAACAGATTCATCTTCAAATCTAAAAGAGGTTTCCTTAAAAACAGGGTTGAATTTTCAAACAAGAAATACTTTTTAGTCAATAACCAAAAAAATCCAAAATGTTGAATATTCAAGCTAATAAGACGAATTTCCTACAAAACTGTTCAGTTTTAAATCCGAAAAAATACATTTTTAATTAAAAAAAGATAATTCTCAACCCAAAAATACGAGTTTTAAACAAATTTGCAACAAAATATAATTTTTCAACTAAAACAGATACATTTTCAAACAAAAATAAAATAGCTGCATTTTCAATAAAAAAAAGTGTATTTGTATTTTCCACCAAAAAAATAAAGTTTTATCTACGAAGATTACTTTTCTACAAAAAAATAAGAATTTTTAATAAAATAGTTTACACCTTAACCGAAATCGATTAATTTTCAATCAAAAAGTTTTATTTTAGCAAAGAAGTTTAGATGTTTCTACAAAAAAGTTGAATTTTTAAACAAATAATAAAAATGTTAACCACGAGATGAATCCTGA
>JAAAKG020134804.1:0-13730 GCA_010014905.2 Druon quercuslanigerum | reverse complement strand
TATATATATATATATATATGTGTGTGTGTGTGTGTGTTTGTGTGTGTGTGTGTAAATATATATTATAGTTTACGAAAGAGTAAATTTTAAAGGTTTTATAAACAATCGTATTAATGGAGCTAATGTTGTAATTTGGTTAAAATTTTACATTATTATTCAAAATTCAACTATTTTGTTGAAAATGCGATTAATATTTGGTTAAAAATTAATTTTCTAAAATAAAAAATCCATGTATTTCATTTTTAGTTAAAAACTTATATTTTTTATTTAACAACTTCACTATTTGATTCGAAATTTATTATTTTTCTAAATTAATTAAATAATTGGAAATTAATTATAATAATGATAATTATTTATAAAAGCAGTCTTCACATCTAGTTGACATACTTCATATTTTTTAAAGTTAATTACCGCGGAAAATAGTCGTATCAAAGTTAATCTTTAAACTGGTGCATAAGTTTCCTTTAGATCGTATGAATTTGAATCTTTAAAGCCTCGAATAAGTAAGCTAGTTTTATATTCTATTTTTCGTGAACCATCGCTTTTACGCTTGAACACCCAGCGTGAGTCTTATGATATTTTGTCTTTTACCGTCTTTCCCTACCTTTGGTCGATCTGCAGTTGTCCATGCCGCGATCTTTTTTAAGGAATTATACTCTTCTTCATTATCTTTAGGCCCTCGTGTTTTTCTATGATTCTATGACTTGTTTAAAATTTTGAGGATGTGATGTTCGTGAATTCTTCCTCTATTGTTGAAAATTGATAGTTTTCAGACACTGTTGTTGCGTGAGAGAAGATAGCAAAACTCGTGTCTATAAATTTTCGAATTCTAGTGTCACAAGGTTCTCGTCCCGTCGTCTGAACTGTCATTTAGTTCTTTTTAGAGTTCTCTCCCTCTGTTTCCTTCACGAGTTCTACCTCGTTTCTTAATCTTTTCTCCCAGCGGTTCCGAAATCTTACTGTCATTTTCATCGATACGTTCATTTTCTTCAAATTGAATAGTCTTGTCATTCGTTGATTGACTCGACCCAGGAAGACTCCAATATCTTATTGAATCTTCTTTATATCTATCGTCGTACACATTTTCTCGTCAAATTTAACGTTTCGTGACACAATGAATTTGCCACATTCCGGATTTAAAAACACATGCCCGGCCTTATTATACCCTACTACGATTCCGCGAACTGCTTGCGCTGAAAACTTTGCGTCTGGCTTTCTCTATATCGCCCAGTAAGCTAGACAATCACATATTTTGATTTAATTTACATCTTAATGATAATTTCGGAAAAACTTGTCAAGAGGCGCTTTAAATTCATTTGACTTATGCGGGGTACGATTATATACATAGACAGCTGATCCCAGAGCCAAGTCCCGCATATTCGATGGAATCGAATAGAACAGCTTGTATCTTTTTCTGCGAGGTTTGGTTAAACCTTTCAGAAACTCCGTTATGTTCTGTTGTATCTGGACAAGCAGACTGTCGTTCAATACCCTCGCGAATCAGCACATCGTTAGTATAACCTCCCATGTACACCCAGTGGTGAAAAATCTTCGATGAAAACCGAAATATATTGGTAGCCGTAGGGAAATGTAGCTGGAGAGATTTTTCCTATTACATCGCAATGTATAATTTGAAACGGACGTTCTGCTCGTCAATCTTTATGGATTGAAGATCCTTATTATCCTTCCATAGATGTTTAATTTTCGAAGTATTCAAATGACGCGTGACCCATGCGAACATGCCAGAGCGGAATCTTGGGGCTTTTAGGTGGACTGAGCGACAAAATCACGACTTGCTAGAATGCTACGATGCGAGTGTAACCCCTGAACGAGAGAATATTACATGGCACGACTGCATGCTCTGTGTTGCGAGAAACACCCAGCGCTATCGCACTTTTTGCATCAGCGTGTGCGAAACCATTCCGAAGTACTCCAAAAAAGGGGATATGTAAGCGGAGCTTACCATCAGCAAGAACAAGCCGGCGACAGACAAAGAAATGTGACACAAAGACTAACGACGGGAAGAAATCCAACAGAGGATGAGCGAAAATTTATGACCCGGAGAAACATCAACATCCAGGTTTCTCCCAAGCCGGAAGATCTGGCTGAAATAGATGACGAGCTTCATGGACAATTTTCCGAAGAATCCGACCTCTGGACTATCAATTGTTGTGTGTATAATGCAGATAGAGCTTTGGCCGATGTGAATCGTAAAACAAAACCAACGGTTGATCATCAGATCAAAAGACGGATGCATCAACTTGCCATAAAGATAGGTTCGAAAGTTCGCGCGCGAACTCCGGATCCGTTATCACACACGTAAAAAGTCAAAGCTGCTGACTATCAGGCATCATATTGTTGAGAGAATACGGCTACTATCTGACGCTAAGAGAAATCTACAGCGGTGAGAGAGGTGGAGCAGAGAAAACCAACAGTTCCTCTCTGACCCACCTCGACACTTCCACGACCCTCCAGTTACTATCGATCACCCGCCCAAACCAGAGGAGGTCGAAGTCTTTTGGAGAGAAGTCTACGAAGTGCAACATAGACTTGACGAAGACTCAGAGAACGTAAATAGCTTCAGGGGGCTGTGTGTTTGTTGTTCGCATTGGTCACGCGTCATTTGAATACTTCGAAAATTAAACATCTATGGAAGGATAATAAGGATCTTCAATCCATGAGCATTGACGACAGTATACTTGATTGCAAAATTTGCGCAATCACTAAGTTATCCAAATTGCCCTTATAACAGCAACATGTGGCCCGGATTTTCACCTCATATTTGAAGTCGGTGGAGCCAATTCCGGAGTGGTTGGTGGAAGGGCGCAAACCACTCCCTCCGAAAATGGGCAACTTAGCTGACACAAGGAATTAGAGGCCAATTACTTGTCTGAACATACTGTATAAGATATTCACATCTATCATAAATGATAGATTGTTCGGAGAATCGGACCTGTGTGGCAAGAAATGTATGAACAACGCAGCTCAAAGAAAGGCGTAGCAGGATGTCAGGAGAACCTGCTTATCGATGGCCTAGATTGATTACCGGAAAGCTTTTGATTCGACCTCTCATAACGTTATAATCTGTCTTTTGGAAAGCTTAAAGGTCCATCCGCAAATCGTGAGTCGCACAGAGATAATATGCCCCTTTGTAAAATCAGATTTACTATCTCATCTGGAAAAAAACGTGTGCCAGCAAACAAGCTCACTTTCCAAACAGGTGTCTTTCAGGGCGACTCCATGAGCCCACTCCTCTTTTGCCTCATATTATTGCCATTATCTGTAGCACTTCACCATTCCCAGGGGTACCTTTGCGGCATACCTGCAAATCGAAAGCACAGGGTCGCCCATGCATTTTACATGGATGATTTTAAGATTTATGCTAAAAATAAAGAGCAACTACATACAGCTCTAGGGAATGTCAAACAATACACTAAGGAAATAAGAATGGAATTTGGGTTAGACAAATGCGCCAAGATTTATTTGAAGCGAGGAAAACTTAATGGCATCTCTGAAGACCCTGAGCTCGTCGAGAGAAGCCCTATACGACGAGAGAAGCCCTATACGACACCTTTGTGCTGGAGAGACTTATACGTACCTAGGCGTGCCACAAAGCCGCATTCAGGATGTGACATCTATAAAGGATATTTTCCGAAGCAGATATAAATAGCTCATCCGACAGATTTGGTCTTCTGAACTGTCGGCGAGGAACAAAGTATCTGCAACGAACATGCTTGTCGTCCCGATAGTACTCTATTCATTTGGAGTGGTTCCATGGAGAAGAACGCGCTCAGATCCCTTGATATCGGGTAATGAAAGGCTATGCACTTAAACAAGAGCTTGGATATTCAGTCTTCTGTTCCTCCACTCTACATCTCACGCCTTCAAGGTGTTAGCGGAATAGTGAATCTTAAATGTCTACACAACAGGATTATTCTGGGTACGGCCCGTAGAGTCGCAAATGGAAGAGACCCTCTTCTTAAAATGGTCAGGAATCTTGAAAAGGTGGGAAAAGAAGTGTTTCTGTTCAAACTAGCGGCAGAGGCTACTGAAACACTCGAACTTAACTTCAGTATCAGGGCACGGTGGGGCTGAATAATTTTATATGAAAAGTTCGAGGACCCTAATGTTACGAGTGAGAATTTGTCGCAAATGGTGCCTATAATCAATTTTTCTTGAACCTAAAATGATCCCCTGAGCCGTTTTTTTATTCCTGAAAAATTCATTAAAATTCCTATGTATAATAACTTCAACGCTAAATAAGCTGGTACAAACATACGATACGAGCTTGAAAAAGTATATAAGCAAGTTAAAGTACTTCAAGATCATTATGGAAATAGTAATATGAATGTTTTATGTGAATATATTTTATTAATTACTAAGAACTAGCCGTATTTTTTATATTATAAAATAATCTTTATTTAACAAAACAAAATTAAAAGTTATTGTACGTACTTGCACTTCGAGTATATTTAGCAAGTATATTCAAACGTTTTCAATCAAAGAAAACTTACAATTACATAATATTTAATGAAAATATAACATAATTCATTAAGGTAAACAGCGAAATTTAAATTAAATAGATTTGTGAATTTCAAACTTTAAGTGTTCGTAAATTAAAGGTGTCTACTATTATATTCGCGGACAGCTTTAATTAAATTTTCTGCATACTTCGGATGTGTCTTTTTCACTTTATACTTAATTCCACACCTTGCTCCGAGTAGAAACTGCGTGAACTTTCAAAGTTACTTTTATCTCTAAATCTAAATAACTTTTTTTAAAACAGCGATCTTGTTAAGTTAATCTGATTTAAAATCATTTTAAAAACAAGATTCTACAACCTCTTTGAATGCGTCAAAACATGTAACAATTTGCATGCAAGAAAAATGAAAGGTTGTTGTGCAAATTTCACGTAAAACATCCACTTTTTTTTAATAATGTTTTACACGAATTTCCATTAAATCCTGCACTTCCAAATAGGATTTCTCGGCTGACATTGCACTTTTTAGCCTACGTATAACAAATTTGTTCAAATTTCGTGTGCATACTATTGAATAAAGTGTCTACAACTCCGATCAACAAATGTAACTCGGGCGGTGCGATCAAGTCAATAATTATCTTTTCTTCGTCTGATGAAATTATCGGTAAAATGCTACAACTAAAAAAAATTTTACAATCTTTTTTAGCTTCGTTTGCTTTCCAAGCTTTAAAACTTTTAATGAGCGGTATACCAAGTGCACGGGTACGAACAGCTGTGAGACGACAGACCAATCGATATATTCAATAATTTTAGATCGGCTGAAACTTTACCTTCGAAATCCTTCAGATTTAGTAAGTCCCACAAAACTGATAAATTATCATAATATTCTTCTGGAAATTGAGTTACTTCTATTAAAAATAATTTATTGACACCAGAATCTTTGAAATTCTTGGCAACTACTCCTTCATTATAACTTTGCCGTTTGTTTTTGCTTGGAGGCACCAACTCATTGTCCAACGATTGAATAGATAATGTTATTTTTTAAAAACCTCCACCGCCCTGCACCAATTTTAATGTACGCCTCATCTACCTCACGAGATTTCTTAATATCATCGATTAGTTTTTGATTATTTTTACAAAATACAAAATATTCTTGTTTTGGCGTGGTTTCCGTTTTGGAGCTAATAAACTGGCATTTTTTTACCTTAAAGTAGAAGTCAAGTGAATGATTAAAAGCTTTAATTTTGTCTTTCAGATTAGGTTCAATTTTTTTTTCTTTTTTTCGTTGCATTTCGAAGTAATTTAGCGATTCCTAAAGTTGTGTTAGTTTACAAACCAAGATGAGTACAAATTTTCGATAAATTTTCAGCGGATATCACCCGTTGTTCAGCTTCTTTTTTGTTTCGTGAAACACTAATTAGCCATTCCACACCAAGTGTTCTCTAATGATGAATTCAAGTTTTGCATTCATTCCTTTTTGGTACAGTTATGACGTTACATTTACTTTCATATTTCACTATAATACTTAATTCAAAAGACCGCGGTTTTCCAAAATTTGATTGAGTATTATTAGCTAGCTTAAAATTAGAATAATCAGCAGACATCAGAATAGAATTATTATCAGAATTTTTATTTGCATAAATCTTTTTCTTGCAATTCGCACATAGTGCTTCCGAAAGCAAATAATTAAATTTTCGATAAGTAGTAAAGAAGAATAAGCATTAACATTACCATTTTAGTAATAATTATCAAGTACTTTAACATTCTTAAATACTTTTTCAAGCTCGTATCATATGGTTGTAACAGCTTATTTAGTAATTTTAATGAATTTTTCACGAATAACCTACAGTCGCCACATTTTGAGCCAAGACATTCCCGATGATGAATGCAGCACTAAGAGTGCTTTATTACCATCTTTGTCACTCTTGCGGCATTAACCTTAATATCGCTCATCTAAACGCTCCTAGGGAAATCGAATCAATTGTCGAGAATGAGAAGTACTGCATATACTGGAACTTTATATTCTTGACCATTGTTTATGTTGCACACTCGAGGCCTGACATAGTTATCCTTGAGTTGGAGAAGCGAACCATGTTCGTTATCGAATTTTCGGCACCAGCTGACTAAAACATCATAGCTAATGAGAATGAAAAGAAAGTAAGGGAGTTGCGACGATTGTACCCGGAATATTCTGTTACATTAATCGTCCTTACCATCGGCGCTCTTGGAGGTACCAAGCTTTCACTGGTTAATAGCCTGAAAAGCATCCATGTGTGTGAACAATATGCTAAAACACTTGCGGGGAAAATGCAGAAGGTGGTCGTCCTTGGGTCTATCCGTGTCCTGAGGGAGCACGAGACTTTTGCCGGGTAGTCGTATTGATTTCGTCACAGACTAACCACGTTTCTCACGGTCATGAGACGTGGTTATGGCTGGAATTTTACCGCGATTACGGTAAGATCGGGTGCAGTTTTGGAGATTAGCACCTGATCTCGGCAAAATCATGCGCTTATCCTTACGACAAAATTTTAATTAAAATAATTAAATATAATAATAATAATAATAATATAATAATACATATGAAAGATATAATATTAAATATAATAATTAAAAGTTTTTCATAAGGACAACCGCAGGATTTCGACGGGAGCGGGTGGTAACAACCGCAGGATTTCGACGGGAGCCGGTTGTAAATCTAAAAATTTGCACCCGATCTCACCGAAATCGCTGTAAAATTTCAGCCATCACCACGTCTCATGACCGTGAGATACGTGGTTACAGTCTGTGACGGAATCAATACGACAACTTGGCAAAAGTCTCGTGCACCTTCAGCAAACGGAGCGATCCCAGGACGACCGCCTTCTGCATTTTCCCCGCAAGTGTTTTAGCATATTGTTCACACGCAGGGATGCTATTCAGGATATTAAACAGTGAAAGCTTGGCACCTCCAAGAGCGACAATGATAAGGAAGATTAATATAAAAGAATATTCCGAGTACAATCGTCGCAACTCCCTTACAAGGTCCCTATACCTCTCTTTCTTTGCATTCTCCTTGGCTATGCTGTTTTTGTCAGCTGGTGCCGAAAATTTGATAACGAACATAATTCGCTTCTCGAAGTCAAGGAGAACTATGTCAGGCCTCGAGCGTGCAACAGAAACAATTATCGAGAATATAAAGTTTCAATATATGTGGCACTTCTCATTCTCGACAAATGACTCTATTTCCCGAGGAGCGTTTAGCGGAGCGATATTAAGGTTTATACCGTAAGAGTTACAGAGATGGTAATAAAGTACTCTTAGTGCCGCATTGTGCCTTTGGATGTAGGTTATTCACGCATGAGCTGGAAAACTAGATAGTATGTGTACTAGATGTTCGGGGTGTTCATGACACGCTCTACAGCTATCGTCGGGAATGTCTTGGCTCAAAATGTGGCGGCGATATGTTAAGGTGAAAATTACACCATCTTGACATGCCAAAATTAAACCCTCCATGCGCGACTTTAATCCGGTTGATATAAGGACAGAAAAAGTTATCTCACACGACATTGACTGATCCTCCACATTTCTGTGGAAGATGCTGTGCATCCTCGTATCGAGGAGCTGTTCCCGGAAGTTTTTCTCCTGTGCCTTCTGATTCCAGGCTTTCAGGAGTGAGTACTCGAGATAGATAAGATTTGATGCGTTCTGCTCACCCCTGAGAATGAAGTTAAATCCGAGTGTTTCAGCAGCCTCTTCCGCTGCTTTGTACAGAAACGCTCCTATGCCCAGTTCTTTATGCTTCCTGACCATTTTAAGAATAGGGTGTCTTCCATTTGCGACTCTATGGGCCGTACCCAGAATAATCCTTTTGCGAAGACATTCAAGATTCAATATTCCGCTAACACCTTGATGGAGTGAGATGTAGAGTCGCAGAACAGAAGACTTATTATGCATGCTTCTGTTTATGCGCATAACCTTTCTTGTCCCGATGTAAAGGGATCTGAGCTCGCTCTTCGTCCATGGAACCACTTCAAATGAATTTAGTATTACCGGGACGGCAAGCATGTTGGTTGCAGACCTTGTACTTTCGATTTGCAGGTTTGCCGCAAAGGTACTCCTGGGAATGAAGAAGTGCTAGAGATAGTGGCAATAATGTGAGGCAAAAGAGGAGTAGGCTCATGAAGTCGCCTTGAAAGACACCTCTTTGGAAAGTGACCTTGTTAGTTGTCAGACGATTTTTTCCAAATGAGATAGTAAATCTGGTTTTCCAAAGTGGCCTCAATCTCTCTATGCACCTCACGATTTACGGATGGACCTTTAAGCTTTCCAAAAGACAGACGATAAGTTTATGGGAGGTCGAATCGAAAGCTTTCCGGTAACCAATCCAGGTCATAGATAGGTCACGCTGGTAGGATGCTTAATCTTTACAGACACATCTATCGACAAGTAGGTTTTCCAGACATTCTGCTACGCTTTTCTTGTAGCCGCGTTGTTCATACATTTCTTGCCACACAGGTCCGATTGCCCGAACAATCCTATCATTTACGATAGCTGTAAATATCTTATACTGTGTGTTCAGACAAGAGATTGGCCCATAATTCTTTGGATCAGCTAAGTTGTCCACTTTCGGCAGGAGTACTGTGCGCCCTTCCACCAACCACTTCGGAATTGGCTCTTATGACTTCCAATATCAGGTGAAAATATGGGCCAGATGGTGGCGGGTTGAAGGAAACTTCTTCCGTCAGGTGGTCTTGATACCATCTGGCCCTGAAGCGGAATAGTTCGTCACACCTCTCAATACTTTTCTCACCTCCTCGGTAGTGATGGTTGGGCATTCTTCCTCAGGTTTATCGGGGCATATATATCGGGTATATCAGGTGTATAAGGGCATCAGACAGGTCCTTGAAGCTATTTATGTTCTCTGAGTCTTCGTCAAGTCTATGTTGCACTTCTTAGACTTCTCTCCAAAAGACCCTCGACCTCCTCTGGTTTGTACGGGTGCTCGACAGCAACTGGAGGGTCTTGGAACAGTCGAGATGTGTCAGAGAGAAACTGTTGGTTTTCTCTGACCCATCTCTCTCTCTCTCCGCTCTAGGCGTCTTTCAGCATCATATAGTATCCGTATTTTCTCAACAATATGCTGCCTGATGGTCATTAGCTTTGACTTGTTAAGTGTGTGATAACGAATCCGGAGTTTGAGCGCGAACTTTCGAACCTTAACAGTAAAATTCCTGCCAGATGTTATATAGTTAATCACACACTAAACACGGGACACATACTGGCTTGCCCAGCCTATCTTTATGGCGAGTTAATGTATTCGTCTTTTGGTCTTATGATCAACCGTTGGTTTTGTTTTACGGTTCGCATCGGCCAAAGGTCTCGCTGCTTTATACACACAACAATTGATAGTCCAGAGGTCGTATTCTTCGAAAAATTGTCCACGAAGCTCTTGATTCATTTTAGCCAGATCTTTAAGCTCACCGGTTCATAAAGCATCGCTCGTCCTCCATCAGATGCCTGCCCGCGGTTACTTCTGTCACCTCTCTTTCTCTGCTTACGGCTTGTTCTGGCTCTAGTAGAGTAGGCGCTCCCCCTTACTTAGCCCATTTTTTGGAGTACTTCGGCATGGTTTCGCAGACATTGGCGTGAAAAGTACGATAGCTCTGCGTGTTTCTCGCACCACAGAGCATGCAGTCGTGCCATGTAATTCTCTCGTTCAGGGCTTATACCGCAATTTGCTGTAGCACAATTTTTAGGTACTTGCAAGTACTTTCGATTACCGCTAACCGTATATCTCTAACTTTAAATGCCTGTTGAATCGAAATTTTTCCTGTTGAATAATGCAAAAAAAACACAGTACGCCGCCACGCCTACGGCACTGGAAGTATATCAGCGTTGGCGCAGTTTTGAAGCCAGATGGCCGGCGGCGGCGCAACCGTCTAATATACAGGCCCCCACCCCCACCGCGAGTGGTCAGGATATTTGTGCCTGCAACGTTCATTGGCTCTGCACTGCACCTGTACACGACTTTTTGGAGAAAATTTTCTAAACGTAACGGTAAATTATAAAGGCCTGAATAGTAATATTTCTTATGTATAGAATTATTTTCTCAGTCATGTTCCATTCTTTTGTTGATTACAGATCTTTCAGTGTCACGAAATAAAATATTCAAAATTTGAGGTTAGTATATCAGATCAGGTACTCTTATCTCAAATTTCGGACAGTTGATTGTATTGCGGGACACTGAAAGGTCGTCAATCGACAAAATAATGGAACATGACTGAGAAAATACATTCTACACTTAAAGAATTTTACTATTCTGACATTTAAGAGTAACTTTTACGTTTCGAATATTTTCCCGAAAAAGTTATCTGCATTCCATGGCGTCATATTAAAATACTCAGTTCAAACTTCCCGCTCTTAAGGCCTCTTTTAATTGGTCAGCCCCCTTCGCGGGCGTGTCATCTCGATTCAATGTGATTTCTATTCAAAGAAATCGCTGTGTTATATTCACATGATCTTTTCCTCCGCGCGCCCGCGTGCTTGTGTCGGGTTATATACTTTGCTTATAAAATATACACAATTCACATGAGTCGCATTTTGACTAGTGTAACTTTTTATATTCCACTTCAGATTATTGACTGAAAAATGTTTTAAATATTTTTAACTTACGATTAATTCTTATATTCCAGAGAAGTCGTAGAGGCCTATTTTCTTTCCTGTATAAAAGAAGCAGACGTGCTAAAGCATCGGGGTCAAGTAGTATCCAGCATGCAGAAAAAAGATCATAACCAACTCTGGCTCGGACTGCTTAACGATAAGTTCGATCAATTCTGGGCGGTCAATCATCGACTCATGGAACCCAGTAGTGATGAAGGTTTCAAATATATACCATTTCGTTGCTATGTGAGCGATGAAAGTTACGTACAGAAATTGGTGAAACCGTTAAACGCGGAGGGTCAACGAAAGACGCTGAATGACTTATTAAATGAAGTTTTTCTGGATAAAGAAGAAGGTTTGTAATTATTTACCTGTAATCAATTGGAACATATCGCAGACTTTTTTGTGTCAAATTTAAATATAAAACCAAACGTATAATTAAGAAATTAGGGCTTTCATGGTTAAAGAATTTTTTAATTCAATTTTCATTATTTAAAGGACTACGATTTTTAATTCATAAAGTTTAAAACTCAATAATTTTAGGTCAGCACTTGATAAAATAAATCATATTTAATTAATAGAGTAGAATTTAAAATTTAATAATTCTGATTTAAACCCTTCAAGGGTTTGCAAATTTATTTCAATTTTAAAACTTTAGTAATATACTTTAGTAATAGAGTAGTTAATTTCTATAAGTCTAAGGGCGGCAAATTTCCACCCCTGGTAATATAAATCTTTGCTCATTCAATAATTTTAAATTCAAAGATTTAACATTCGATAGTTTCAACTTGAAAATGCAAATAGCCGGGTGATTTGCCTTGAATAGGACAATTTTTAATAGTTTGAATAGTTTCGTAATTTTAGGTTTACAGTGTTCAATACCTTATGATTTTAAACTGAAACATTTTGAAATAGAAGGACATAGCAACGAGAATCAATGTTAATTGTGAACAATAATAACTAAATTATTGTATAATAAAACTTGAAAAAATTGAACATTTTTAAAATAGGATCGTTTGCAGTTGAACAAAAATGTGATTAATAATTTTAGTTAGATGTGGGGAAAAATTTTTCAAGCGTACCCGCCTAAAGATTGCTTCTCTTTGATTTTCTTGAAATTCTCCTGAGTTTTAGTCCTAGTGGACCTCTATTAATTCCCCAAATGATGGACCTCCAGAAAGACAGCCTGTCAATATACAGGGTTTCGAATTTTCGACATTTTAACTCGCGCGCCGTTATTTAATTAATCATAACTTCTGGTGAAGTTGATCTATTTAACTTTTATAAGATTATTTTCAAAACGTTTTTAAATGGAATTTACGACGCAAATAATGAGTTTGAAATTAAAAAATTAGCTCATTCTCATTTTTCCATTTTTAACTTTGTTTTTAGTATTTCTCCAAATGCGGCCCCTTGAATTTGTTGAAAAATATTTTTTTCAAAAGCTTGGTTTTTCTCCTTGAAACACGCCTAGGGTAGAAAGTGGCGATAAGATTGCTGTTGGACTTAAAAGAGCATTCTTGCGCCCGACTGCCGCGCCGCACACTGCTAATGTTATGATTTTTAATCCTGAAATTGTAACATTAAATTGAAAATTAGAGTTCTCGAAAATACCGTATGTACCAACTTCGATGCAACTCTGTAGGAGCAAATAGTGACTGACACATGTATTATTGCACGATATTTATTATTGCATAATGTTCAAAAATTATACTAACAAATATACAGCAAAAAAACATATATAATACCTTTAAGGAAAGGTGCACGTCTTTTGATTGAGTTTTTCATATCTAAATTTTCGGAAATTGCACGTTCAATTGAAATTACTGCCAAGTTTGAGAAGCGATCTTGAGTCATAGTTGTCCGCAAGTAATTTTATATTAATTTTAGTTTTGAAAATGATGTTTCATCTGAGGCTACAGGTAAAGACAGAGAACAAAGGATTAGTAAAAGTACATTAAAGTTTAAGAATGCCAGATGTACATCACGTTTTACGACAATAACATTTCTAGAGGTTTCATGTAGACGTGTGCATTGAGTCGGATCGAATGTGATATTTTCGATCCGATCTGCGTTCATTTTCGGATTGGTTAATTCGATTCAATCGACCCACTGATCGAATGTCGAAAAAGCGATATTCGATCCGTGCCATGGTCGGATCGAATTTTTAGATTCGATCGGCCCGTCGATCGGATGTCGAAAAACCGACATTCGATCCGTGCCCCGGTCGGATCGAATTTCGAAAAACCGACATTCGATCCGCGCTACGATCGGATCGAATTTTTCGATTCTCTCAGCCCGTCGATCGAATGTCGAAAAACCGAAATATTACCTTCGAATCGGTTTTTCGATTCGACTGATCCGTGCCTTATGTTAAATCGTTTATTACTTGTTTAGTTTTTTACATATTTTCTTTTAATTAGGTTATCATTGTCCATCAATAAACAGAAACCAGTCATTAATTCCCATAAATTAATTAATATAAATATTTATTGTCTTCTAAAAATTATCATAATTAAAAAAATATATTTATGGCATGCCAGAAGTCGACAAAATCATTGCAATCAAAAAATTACTTGAATTGATTACATTCAATTTAACAAATATTAAC
>JAAAKG020134803.1:0-13730 GCA_010014905.2 Druon quercuslanigerum | reverse complement strand
GTTCCTTGTTATCAGAAACACTTGCAGTTCTCACACTGAGTCTATGAACAGGTATCTTGTAAAAATACACTTATAGCATGGTTTTATTTATAATATAACACAAAAGCACAGTAAATATGTGTAATCACAGTCACACACAACACGGCTCAAATCCAACTCCTAAATAGAATTTATACAGATTTTAGTGTTTTACATGAAATCTTTCAAGGTAAATGCTCCATCATGTTTATATGTTTTTTTTTAATGGTTACTTTCTATTCCGTAGAATGAAAATGTATGTCAGGTCTGGCATTTTTCAAAACGAAATTTTACATATTTCCTGCAGCAAGTGTTTTTTCGGAGATGGTAACTTTTAATTAAATACGTTAAATGCAGACAATTTTTTATGCTTCCTGTGCAATTAGATTTGAAAACGTAAATCCTCTCCACTCAGACAAATATTAATGACACTTTTTGAAATTTGGTATACATACGCATTAAATCCTAGTGATGTGTTAAAAATTAAGAGAAATGTTAGAAATGCCAACTGTTTAATAATAATTAATTGTAAATGGAAAAGTATTAAAAGTATTAGATAAACTTCAAAGTCGAAACAACCTTCAATGAGACATATGTTCCTTACTATTAGAGGAAGGTTTACCGAAATTTTAAAGTCGATTTATTTAAAATTGGCGTAAATATCCATTTTGTAAGAAAGCACACGATGCCGTCTACGATTTCATCATTAGCAGATTCAAGCGCTTCTTAGCGATAGCACTCTCGCCTTTTGCCTCTCACATAAAGGACTCGTCTTTTTACAAATTAAACATTAAAAGACATGCCCTTTCCCCCAATTAATGAAAAATCGATTGCATCGTCTTTTTGGATTTTTTTTTCAGTGACTGAACAATATGAACATTGTGCTTCGCAAGTTGTTTATTCCTCGATTATAAAACACATTATTACAACCGTTTATCATTATTTCTGATCATTTATCATATTATACATTTTTTAGCAGTTCAACACAGGAACATTAAAATTACATACTTTCTTTATTATTTCAAAACCTTTATACTAATACTTTTTACTTATACTTATACTTTTTCATGCCAGATTATTACTTATAAGGGATTTCACTATTTTGTATTATTCTAAGAGTATTTTGTATCTATTCTAAGCGAACATCGCTATGAGTAATAAACAATTTCTTATAAATTTTTTTAATTTTAACATTATCAGAAAAAGTAATATATTATATATTAAAAGCTCCAAATTAAATTTTTCAACTTTAATTTACATGTGTAACATTTTAAAATGCCAATAGTTGTTTTGAATAAAATATTTGTAATATTATCAAAGTATTCTACCATTAACTAGCTCCTGCATTCTTTTGTCACATTTCTCTTCCACTTCGGTTCGTCGCGAAGCCTTTTACGGCCTACTTCAAGTTCTGATCTAATTTAAAAATTTAAAAATAACTAGAAATTTCTAATTATAATGTTTTTTAGTGACCAACATAAAATATAGAATATTCAATTTCATCTAATAAATTATAGTGATCTCTGCGAAAAATTGTTAATGTGGTTTAGTCTGTTTTCATTTTTCAAATATTGCGTTCTGATTGTTAGAACAAAGTTAAAAAAGAAATTAGAATCCTAAAATTAGAATAGATCTATAATTAAAAAATTAATAGCAAAAAACAACTTATTACTTCGAAAAAACATATTAACTTATTGAGGGCTGTTTATATGGTAATCAAAACGTGAGCTCTTTCCATTTTTAAAATATTCCCTTCTGATTTCCTGTAAAAAGTTAGGAAAATTAGGAATTTTTTCATTCACTATTTATCAATGGGCTATATAATATTTATGCATATTCATGGTCGCCATGGGCTACTTTTCCAACAGAATTCTGTTTTTGACTTTAACATTTTTTACGGTTGTATATTTGTCCACTTGTCCATATAAAATTGCAATTATTTAACGAAAGGTGGATTTAGAAAATATATTATTTGCAAGGCTGTAAATAGATAATGGCTCATCGTAGGAGAAAATGTAAAGAAAGTACAAAATCTTATCTTGTTTCAAAGATTAATACCAAAATAAAAAAAATCAATTTAGGTAATTGAGGGCTTTCATGGTATAAAAATTGTTATTAATAATGGAGCAATGGAAAAGTGAGACATTCGTAAGTATAGATGATTTTTTATTTACAAGGAAATATTCTAAATAATTTTTTCTCAGAAATAGCAAATTTTGTGCAGCAATTCACGGGAAGAAGTTTTAATTCGTTCAGAACATTTCGTTTTGCCTTCAAGAGATCGAACCTCGATATAGACAACGCACAATTTTTTAATTTTACTGAGCAATATATTCTGAGGTTCAAACTGTACAAATATGTCAATTTTCTTTAAATATTATTTGTTTGTAACTCTACGAATTGCGAACGGGCTATACTAAGAAAAACTGTAAGAATTGGAAATTTTATTTTTGTTTAGAGATGCTAAAAATACCTGACCAGGGTTTTTGAAAAAGTAACTAAGATATTCGGAACGAAACAGCCTTTAAAAGTGAAATGATACTTTTCATGGTTTTTATCGGCGCCAATATTCTTTTTCTATCGGACACCGACTGATTTGGAGCTCGCAACCTCGAAACCATTTTTCTTTAATATAAAAAATTAGGAGGATGTTAGAAAACATCTGGTCTAGAAAGACCAGAGAAACGAACTGTCGCGATACGGCCGCAGAAAAATAAGAACAAGGTTTTTTTTGTGAACGACGCTAGTGCCATTGTAGTGGGCATGTTTTTAGTAAGCGTACTAAAAAATAAGATGTTTGTTTTCCAAATTCCGTGATTTTTAAAAAATTGATAATATTCTGGCAAAGATATATAAGTGTACCACTTATTATTTTGATCATTTGATAAATAAATGCTTTCGAAATTATTCAAATATTTCTTATAACTTCCACGCTATAGTAATGGTTCGTAATTGTAAAAGGTACGCCCATTTACTTTTCTACGCTATATAAACAAATTTTTAAAACTACGTGTACTTAAAATTTAATATGTTATATGATTATATTCACCAATAGAATTAAGGATAATCACGAGAAATAACACCTGTGTATAGGCGTTCTCCATTTTGTTCAATTAGAAGACAAACTGCTTAATGTTATGAATAAGTCCTCTGTTACCCAACCGCAATGTCAACTTTATAATCTTTGCCATCCATAAATTATATCTTAGTCTGTTTATTTTTTTGAACTTAAATAAACATACATTAATTTAATTCTTGTTTTATAAGGTAAATATGTGGCGAAACTCATTTATGTTGTGATTTCTCAAATTATCACAGATTGCGCAAATGCACTTCGGCACAAATATCCGAATTTTTGTTTAATCACACACTCATATTTGTACCGAAATACCGATACACGTAGACACTTGATTTTTGCATTTTCATCAGATGTGTTAACATTCACGTCTCTTAATGAGCAAGAAACATAGACAACCAAACTCAAACAGCAAACCTTTCGGGCGCATTTTACAAAACCTGAAGAAATCACAACGCGATCAGTGATTGATTTGATTTAACATAGCTTGAGCGCCAGGGGAGCTTCTCAGAAGCCTCGTGCATAGCCTTAAACTACCTTAATTAAATTGTTACAAAAAATTTTTTTAAGTTTTTAATAACAATTAATTAAATATAATAAAATTAAGATCTAGTGAGTTAGGCATAATTTACATTAATATTATTAAAATTTTTAAATTATTGGCAAAAAAGCATGATCTGGAGATCCGCGCTTTTAAAGTGGTATCGTTATACATTTTTAAAATCCGACCTCCATTTTTTCTAACAAATTAACAATTTATTAAATTACTTTCAGAAATTAGAAGCCGATATGTAAATAACCAAAAAAAATCGAAACAAAATTCGAAAATTCATTTAAATTAGCAGACTGGCATGTATTGGCAGCAAGAAAATCATGGCCACATGCCATTTCTGCTGCGCCCTCTAAGGCATGTCAAGTCGTAAACTTTTTTACATGTAAAATTCTTTTAACCGGTTAAATATCATTTTTAAATACAATTAATATAACCATATAAGTTTCAAAGAATCCAAAACAGTGATTTTATTTACAGAAATTGATAAATACAAAAATAATAATTATTACTATAATACTATATATGTTGTGAAATGGTAATTTTTTTGTAATAATATTATTCCCGATGATAAGTGTTGTTGGCCATACTCCACATGCTAGTTTTCTTTATAAATTTACTTGTGACAATTAAAAAAATTAATAAAATTTAGCTATAATAAAAACTTACATTCATCGAGAATGGATTTACTAATTCTATTTTGCTTTGAGGAATTGTCAATAAATCGGGAAAAGTGTACGTGGCATTAATATAAAAAATTATGCTTTTTTATACCTTTGATCTTAAATAACAAATAATGATTTTCTCTAGTCATATATAATAGGCCTTTTCGAAATGTAACAAATACCATTGAGGTTGGCCTAAAAAAACAATGTTGTATTGTTTTGATCGCTCACCACGAATGTTGATATGTACCATTTTGTAAAAAAATAATAACCTAATCTTTCTTTATTTTTGAGCGGAGTTTAAATCAAGGTCCTGGGACCTAAAACAGATTCGATTTAAAACATCATAACAGATGTTAAGAAAGACAAAATTCACGTGAAAAACTACACTTTATAGGGGTTAAAATATCATATTGTGCTTTTCTACGAACATAGAATTTATCATTTTTTTAACAAACATGGAACAAGATTTAAGATTACTTGAAAAAAAAACATACGCAAGAATATTCTTTTTACTTTTTCCATTACAATCTAAAATGCACAATGTATTTACTTATATAAAAAATATTATCTGTAGAGTGAGCCAGTATATGCATTAGAAATGTGTCTAAGATATATATGTATATATATATATATAGGTTGCCTCAGAAAATTATACTTTTCAGGGCCGTGTGCACTAAGTTGGCTGAGGCACCCAATTTTAATGGACACGGTGGTGTTGGTTGTGTCAGCCAACTGAGTTGGTGCGGCGAAGCGACGGGATGGCTGCCTCATCAAAACTACCTGGGTCAAAATAACCGCTAAAAATGTTACCGTGACACTGTGTTGTTATACTCACCTATTTCAGATGGATAGTACATCCAACCTTGTTTGCAGCCTCTGCTATTTACCTAGCAGTAATAACCAGCTAGATGGCTAAGGCCTATAGTGAAATTGGATGTACAGACCATATATCATTATGCTGTTGTAGACAAAAAGATTTAAAAAAAGGCTATTATGCAAGGAAAATAAATCCCTGTAAAATTTCATTTTGACAATAAAATACGATGGTACAATAAAAAACACAAAATCGCACGTAAATTTTTATATTTGTATATTTGATTGCTCCATTTTGTGAAATTGTTTAAACTTTAACAAGAAATTGATATTTTTTGTATAAATGTGTCCATAATTGTCTATGCAATTTGTAGACAATTACGAATAATTTATTTAACAACTTTAATTTTTTTGCTAGAGCTCAAATAATGTTACAAAAAGTGTAACAAACAATCACAAACTGTAATAATTACATCCTGGTTTGTTTTAATTTATTGTATTTTATTGCAAAAATACATATTGATCAGGGCATGGTAAATTTATTAGACAAATCTTTGCGACAAATAAGAAATCTTTATAAAAATCACTAAATCTAGTAACTCATTAACAAAAAGAAAATATTTACAATATAATATATATACCCTGTTTTGCTAAAAGTAACATTGTTTCACTGTATTAACATGAAATGTCTATATCTTCTTCGGCTAGTGAACCGACTTGTGTTCTATTCCGTTACCCTGCAGCTCGCAAATCTTTGATGAAGCTGGTATATTTATCATACAGCTTACCTTTCGGTTGATTAGCACCTTCTGTATCTCTTCTTGGTTTACGTGAAACATAACACGTAGCCTGTAAAAAAGGAAAAAAAGAAATATTGCACAAATGTATCAACTAAAAAAATATATCATACACTTTCTACAACTTCTAATGGAAAAACTGCCACCACCTTATCACGCAGAATCAAAAACCTCTTTGGGGGAATTCTATTACAGTAATGAAAATAATCAAAAATATATTAAACATTTACGGTCCTAAATTTGAAAATTAAAGTTGAAAATTATGGAATTTTTAACAAATGTAAAGCCACAAACATTAAGAATGATACATTTGTAAATTGACCATTTAAAATAAAACACATTTTTTAAAAAAATGAAAAGTCTTTGCCGAAACCATGTCCCCAAATAAAAATTTGCATGCAAGAATTTAACTTTTTCTGAAAAATAAGTGTGTGACGAAAATTTCGAAAGCATTATTGCCGCTTATTCTCGATACCAATCGGGAAATTCAAAAACCTTGAAGAAAAGAATGTTGCCAAATTAACACACATAATTAAGAATTTAGTATCAGTTGAAGGGCAGTCACAAAGAATGTCACATGTGGGTATAAAATAGAACGGACAAAAATGTAAGATTTATTTCAAACCAGAAACGTTAATATTCTACCTTAAAAGACTAATTTTTAACGAAATACATTAATTTTTAGTAAAATATTTTAATTTGTAAGGGAATTTTCGACTTAATAATTGAGTTTTTAACCAATATGGTAACTTTTCTACCAAAAATGAAATTTGGTTATTAAAACCGATGAATTTTCAACTAGAAAAAGATACTTTTTCATCAAAAAATAGAATAGTTTAATTTTCAGTTAGAGAAATAAGTTTCTAAAAAAATAAAAAAAACTTCAGAATGAAATAGTTACATTTTAAATCACACAAATGAATTTTGTACCAAAAAGATTAAATGTTTTTTTAGAAAATAGAAGAAAAAAATTACATACATTTCTAATAAAAGAGATTAATTTTCAATGAATAAAATAATTTTAAAGTAAAGAAATGAATTTTTTAAACTTAAAAATTATATTTTTCTGAAAAAATATCTTCTAACAATCGCTCGACTGGGAATCGAACCACAGAACTTCCGATTGCCGGTCAGTTCCTTTTCTAATTAAGCTATTAGAGAGATCGAAAGAAAGAAACCAAAAACATCATGTTTCTACCAGAAAAGAATAATTTAAAAGAAAATACATGAATTTCAAACCAAATATTTTAATTTTTAATGCTATTTTTATCCTAACAGTTCAATTTCCATTAAAAAGTTTTATTAGTCACCAAGAAGGTTAATCTTCTACCACACGTGACAAAGTTTTAACAAAAAACATAAATTATCAACAAAATAGTTAAAGTTTCAGTTAAACGAATAATTTAAAGAAAAGTTGACATAATTTCTTAATTTCGAACAAAAAAATTCGATTTCTTAATTGAATTGACGAATCATGAACCAAAAACACGATTTTTTAATAAACTTATTTGTATCACAATACTTACACTTTGTTGACGTCTCTGTTAATCTCGCAGTGAATAATAAATTCTGCTAGATCAGATCGGACTTCGCCATTGAAGAGTCCCTTCTCGTATAAACCCGATAATTTCAGGCCAATGCACTTTTATCCAAGACTGTGCGTACAGACTGTAAAAAGAAATACAATATTTTTAAAAAATTAAACCAAAACTACAATAAAAGTGTACAAGAAATTAAAAAAATTATAAATTTGAGCAGAAACTTACGTTTTGTGTGTCGCTGAATCTTAATACTTCGGAATTATCCCCCGATAAAGTACGTTTTAACGCTCCGGCTCCTGATTAGTGTTATTCACTGGAAAATAACCGAAAATTTTTTTTAAAAGAAACGATGTAGTTTTTTGAATAATTAAAAAAATAAAATTAACTACTGGTGGAAATAATTTTGACATTAAAATTTCTTCCTTTTCAAAACGTAAAAATTCAATATTTTTGATAAATTTGAATAACTCTGGAATTACATATTATGTAAGTGTTAAAGACTTGCTTTACTTCTTTGAATTATTTTAAAGGTAAGTTACCAAGGTATTTTTCTAAACTATAAAGGTATTTTTAGAATTTTTTCCCTGCATTCTTCTTTAGGGGCAAACTTAGTACAAAAAGTGACACAATTTAAAAAATCAGTAAAACTTTCAAAGATTTTTAAAAATTATGATTTACTCTGCTTTAATAAAACGTTATTAATACTTATAGAAATATTATTGCTTCAATTTTCCTTTTTAAATTGGTCAGTATATTTATTTTTTACAATTTGGCTACTTTTTTGCACTCGTTCGATCCTAGTGTAGTATATAAATAAAATATTCTAAAATTATGTCACCAATTTTGAAAAATACTATGGAGTCTTACCTTCAAAATGAGCATTATTTCCAGAGTTTTTATAATTTTTTGTAAACTAGAGATATCACTGTAAAATTTTTTTTAAAAAAATGCTTCCACATAACAAATAATATCAAACCTTAACGCTGTAAAAATCCGTGTGTACCTGCAATCCTGCTAAAAGTTTTTTTTTTTAGCCCTCTTTATTTAACGTAGTTAACGCAGCAAAATCGATACATTCCTCTGCAAGAAGAAAAAAACTTTAAAATCTGCTCAGCATTTGGTTTAAAGTGAAATGAGACCGCTTTTATAAATTTTCTAGTATGTATTCCCGTAAGCATTGGGAAAACATAACCCTAATGTTGCGTCCACGTAACGCAACATGAACTTTAATAACCTTTTTTCTATTTCAATTTTTAATAAATTTCTAATAAAAATGTAATAATTTGTTAGCTTTGTTTTCGAAAATTTAATATTCTACTTCATTTCTCAGAGAATAAAATAAGATAATCGCCTGCATGTAACCCGAGAAAATATAACCCTAACTTTGCATCAATGTACACACGCACAACACAGTTTTTATATATAAAAAAGCAAAACGTACCTTTGAACCTTTCCACGAGACAGGATAGATGTAGTAAGTCTAAAAACTTAACAGTTGATTTTTCCATCGCTGATAACGTCAAAAAACACAATTTCCACTTTAAAAACTTCACTCGCGTATTACAAATCTAAGTCGAAACGCACTAAATGATTGTATTAGGCATCATGGAGTCATGTGCCTGTCAACCCAGTAGACCCAAAGAGACCTCAACACATGCGCAATTGACCAGGATGACAAATCTGGAAACACGGGCCAATTAGTTGGCTGTGCTAACTTTTTGGTAGTTCGAGGGCCCAATGCGTTGCTGCAGTGGCCAACTGTACTGTAGCCAACGGTCTTGGCTGCCCTGATATTTTGAAAAGATGTTCTGACCAACTATTTCTTATCCAACAAAAAATGGATGTGCTAATCAACCATTTCTCTGAGTGCACGTGTACCGAAAGATTGGTACAAATAGTTGGATTTTTTCGGTACGAATGGCCGCTTTTATCGGTACACATACAAACTTCAATTTTTTTCACAGCAATAAATTTTACAGAAATGGTGAAAAGAAATGGAGAGAACTATATTACTGTACTAGTATTATTAGAAGTGTATGTGCACATTTTAGATATTATTCGACATCACTTTCTCTTCTTAATTCGCAACCTGAAATTAATTTATTTGTTTTAAAGTATAAAGTTTTTGCGCCCCTTTACATGGCTTATAGGACGCTAAAAAGGGGTTTGCAGCCAAGGATTTCCTGGCTATCAATACATTCCAGTCCTCCGCGAAACAATTAAACATATATGCAGCTTCAAAATCCAAGGTTTTTCAAACAAACTCAGCGTTTGGAAATCCTAAGTTCAGCTCGTCGCTAAATTTCTGCAATATTTATTTAATTCATCACGTCAAGAGCAAATCGTCACTTTAAATCGGGACCAAGGACAGGAATAAATATTATATCATTGTTGAGCACTCATAACAACTTTTTTTGCTGATGGAATGGAAATTTTCGTGGAGCTAAAAATACGAGATTCGTCTCATGTGGCAAGTGGCTATCATAATCATTTTTTAAAAATAAATATTTGACAGCGATACCAGACGTGCTGGTTTGTCAACAAATGCGCTGATTTTTGACAGTTAGCATTGATGTACTGATTTTTCATGAAATGTGCGGATTTTTACCTAAAACGTCGATTTTTAACAATTACTTTACATATTTTCGTTTTTACATATGTTTTGAAATTTTTTCCCGGTAACAGAACATTACATAAGAAGAATTTTTCTTGGTCTTATTACATTTAATAAAATGAGAATAGGCTTGATTTTTTTAAATGGCGTTTGGCTAATTAAGATTTGGTTACCTACTTTCACGGTATGTGGGGAGGGTGTGCAGAGGTACAAGTACTGATTTTTCACGAGATCCATCTGCTAAATCTAATATTTGACTTTCATAAATGAGCGTCAAAATAAGATTTTTTGTTTAATTCGATCTGCAGAACACAATATATTTTTTGTTGCTCGCATTAAAATAATTTAACTACGAAATATGTATGACGAATTAATTCAAACACCGAGAAGGCAGATTATACTAGTTTTTTACATTCTCATCAAAAAAGATATTAGATATCTGTAAAATTTGACCCCCCCCCCCAAGTTTTTGTAAAATTTCTACGTTTTGAGACCCTCTTAATCCGAAAAACAGACTTTTACGAATTTTTCTGTCTGTCTGTATGTCTTTCTGTCTGTCTGTATGTCTGTATGTATGTCTGTCTGTATGTCTCTCTGTTTCCACGATAACACTCTTTTAGTATCCTATAGTAAAGGTCAAGTTCTTTAGTCAGCCATTTTGGATAAAAATTCAAAAAGTGAGCAAGTTTTGAAAATTGTTAAGAGCACTTTTTTCCAAATTCGAAAATTCTCTGTGCGGATATTCATAGTATTCGAAAAGTTGAACAAATAGTTATAACATTTACAAAATTCCAAAAAAGGCACGAAAATGAACATTTTATGCGAAATAACGCACGATATGAGAAAAAAGTCAAGATAAGAAAAATGTTGATTTTGAATGCCCTAAAAGATTATCATAAAAACTTTTTGAATTTTCCTAATAAATCGAAAATTCATATTTTGACGGCATAAAAAATAATGGAAAATCCAAAAATTACACTTTTCCCGGCGAGAATATTCAAAATACAGTAAAAGATGAATAGACAAAAATTGTGCATTTGAAAAAGATCTACAAATTTGTAATTAATTACTTTTTGATAGAATGCGTAGTGTTTGCTTTAATTTTGAAAACAATTATTTTGAATAAAGCCAAATAAATTTGATCGTTTAAATATAAAACTGCCTAATTTATAAAATTTCTATTTGGCATGATCATAATTTTTAATTTTTTAATTTAAAAATATTCGGTTGTTAAGGATTTCAATGTAAAATTCTTCTACAGTTAAAACTTTTGAATTCTGAACAAAATCAAACGATATCTAAAAACAAAGCAAATGTTTGTTTTTCGGCACTTAAAGTTATCATGGGTACATACTACGACACAGAGAACTACGTGAAAAGATAAATAAACACCAGCGTGAAAATAATTCTTTGTCGCAGTAAAACTTTTATTTAAAAAAAACCCATTGAGTCATGAATTCTTAGGCTTATAAGTAGATTTATTCATGAAAAACTTTTTAATCCATATTCAGCGTGGAATCATATCCAGATTTGAAATTGCAATATTTGATTTTTTTGAGTTCCAATTTAGAATTCCTGGACATAAAAGGAAACTATTCCACTGAATAAAATATAAATTAAAGAAAGATTATTTTTATTTGGAAGTATTTATTAATATTTACAAATGTTGTTTGACTCTTTTGATGATTTATTAATCCTTGCGTTCTTCATGTTAAGAAAAATAGTTTATTTCTTGAGTGAAATTTTGTTCAGGCTCACTTACTTCTTAAAATCTCTACTTTAGTTAATTTCTATATGATAACTCTCGATTAAACTGTAAAAACAAATACATTTTTACGATAAATCCTTTTTATTTATAAATAATAATATTACTGGAAATCATGAGAAAAAAATCAAATACTTACTAAGACTATGAAGGAAATTTTAAAAGTAAAAGTAAAATCAATAAAAGCCTACAAACCATATTAAATAGGCTGAGTCTAGCTGTCCTAGAAAATTGGCAGGGCTTGGAAAGGGAATGAACTAACTCGAACTAGCCAAAATAATGTAAAACATTTCACTAATTATCCCGAATATCAGGGCGACGAGACTTTTCGATTTAAATAACAAGCTAACCTGGAAATGCATTACTTCCTGCTTTGATTCTTTCAAATTTTAATAAACGTTTCACTATAAAAAAAAATTGTTCTTTAGGATAGTGCTTTTTGTTGCCTCACGTCGAAATTCTTGTTGCCGTTGTCAAATCTTCGATTTTGTTTAATTTTCAAGTTTCTTATCTGCAAAACAATTATATATTAAGAATCATTTATTATAAAATATTATTTAGTTGAAAGCTTAAGAATGTTAATCACCTGAATCTGAAACTTTATAAATTATGCCACTTTTGATGTAAAAAATCAAAGTAATGTGGTTTCCTTCGAATCGTTAAAAATAACTCAGTATCAAATTAGAAACCATGAACTGTAGAATTTGGCATTAAAACTACACAAAAATGAATTAGTTCGAATTCTAAACTTTCGGATTAGATAATTTGAAAAATTGAATCGTTTAAAAATGTAGACTTTGAAATAATAAGTCACTCAAATGATCCTAAGGTAGTAAGAAGTATATTTAAAACATTAAAAGTGGTGCTAGGAATTAAATAATTAAGTAGAGAAAAAATCAATTATTTAACAAGAATTATTTTATATTGTTATTAATTATTATTATCTTTAAAAGTGCCATTAATTGGTTCAATTCTTATTCAATTAATTGGTTACAGTGTGTAGCGAACAGTGATTGTCTTCGCACTGACTAAAATAAGGTGATGAGTAGGGTTTTCCAGCCCAAAACTAATGCTGAATGAAACCTTTATGCTGATGATGGTAAAATATATATTTCTGGGTCACTGCGTACCCTTAGAGATCTACTTCAAAAAGCGCATGGAGACAATAATAACGTCTGCAACTGGATATTATCTAATGCTTTAAAACATAATCCACAAAAAACATACGCTTTACTAGATTATGGGTGTGTGGTATATCATGAAATCTCTGATAACCTTCATTGCAAACTCAAAAGTGCTCTTAATCCCTGCATCCGTTTTATCTATAACGTGTTCAAGTTCGATCATATTTCTGAGTACAGGGAAAGAGCTAATTTTATGACAGTTGCCAAGAGAAGACAATATTTTATAGGTAATTTGTCGTACATGATCTTTAAAAAGAGAAACCCGGTATATTTATCAGAATCGTTCTTGCAGGGCAATATAAACCTTTCAGGTCAGCCTCTGCTGCGTCATTAGAGCCTGTGCTGTGTCATTAGAGGGAGGCAGCTTTTGAATAAACTGCTCAATCGTATTCGTAATGCGTCTACCGTAATTGCATGTTAAATATGTCTCTGAATTTCTAAAATCATTAGGTACACCTTTATTTAATATAACTCTGTGGACTTATCCTTTATCTTGCCTTCTCTCTCTATTACGTTCAGTTCCATTACTTTTCTTATTCATTTAAATTTCCCTATTATGAGATGTGATAATTTTATTGTTTTTTCTTTTTATGAACTTACTTACTTTTCTCAACCAGTTAATGTCTGTAACTTAACGTTTGTCGTATTAAGTCAGGGTTCTAGAAATATTAACACTGCACTATAGATTCTACATCTATGTATAT
>JAAAKG020134802.1:0-13731 GCA_010014905.2 Druon quercuslanigerum | reverse complement strand
TTCTAAGGAAGGATTTAGGGTGACTTTATAATCTCCGCATAAACGAACAGATCCATCGCTTTTGATTAAAGGGACTACAGGTGTTTCCCACTCACTATATTCAGTCGGAGACAATATTTGTAAACCCTTAATCTCTCTATTTCAGCTTCTATTTTTGGACGTAAAGCTATAGCTGGGTGCCTGGGTTGACGAAAAACAGGTTTGGCATTGGCTTTTAATTTAAGAGTTAATTCTCCTTTTGTGAATTTACCTATGCCTGGCTCGAATATTTCAGAATATTCTTTACGAATTTTTTTACTTCCGTTTCCTTATTTACACTTATCGCGTTAATTTTTGAGCTGTCAGATTTTTCGAATTTTAAAGGCCACATTCCAAAAACAATTAGCCAGTTTTTCCCAATTATAGGATTACTTCCATTTTTTACTACAAATAAAATGTGTTGCACTTAAATTTTCTTTCTTTCAATTTTTACTTCTATATAACCGAGACCAGACAGTGGTGTTTTATCATATGAGCGCAGTCCAAATTCTGGCTTTTTAAGTAGTATTTTTGAAAAATTTTTCTTGTAACATTTGTTCGAAATTGCGGAAACCGCCGTTTCCAAATTCTCACTCTCATTTTCTATATTTACAAAATTTTGTGTATTACCCTCTCTTTTGCACTTCACTATTTTGCACAGTTTGTATATATGACCTTGTTGGCCACATTCACTGCAATATTTATTTTTTAATGTGCACTGAAACTTTTGATGATTTATTCCACCACAGCAAAAGCACCCCTCGTTATGCCTGGATGAATATAATGAACTGTTTGAATCATGATTCGAATTTCTCTGCTGACCAGAAGGAGCCCTCGTTCTGCCTCTTCCGCCACGTTTTCAATATTTTTAGACGTCGTTTTATCTTTGTTTAATGATGTTTCTGAATCTGCTATTTCTACTGCCTTCGCAAGCTTCAAAAGATCTTGTAATTCTTTATAAGAGGCCTTCAGTAATTCATATCGCATCATTTTTGTATTCACTCCAGCAATTAATTGATCCTTTAACTGACTTTTAAGTTCCTCTGCTGTGAAATTACATTTCCTCGCCAATGTTTGCAAGGCGATATAAAATTCTTCAATCGATTCTGCAGCCTGCTGTTTTCTTTCTCGAAACGTATATCGTTGTAAGTGTTTATTTGTTTCTGTGCATACAAATCAGATAGCTTTTTCTTCAAGACTTTATAATCCACGGTGAGTCGATCAGTTGGAGAGCAAACGGTTTGTATTTCTTCAAATACCGATGATGATAGTTGAGTCACCAACAAGGCTGTTTTTTTGTTGTCAGGAATATCATTGAGCAATATGTAAGCATCGAGTTGTGGCTCAAAAGCTCCCCAACTGCCTCCTTTTTTAAACGATTCTATCATTCCAAATGCACTCGCCATTTTTATTTTTCCTTTGCCATGACAGTGGGCGCGTCCTTCACTAGAGGGTCCTTACGAAATATAAGGTCACAGCGACTTCTACCGTGAAAGTTATGAACTAACTATTCACTAAATAAAGCTATTTTTTCATAATAAAATACGTGTGCAATGACGAAATTAAGACATAATATCGCTGAATTAAACGTAAATTGCAAACCTTCGTGAAACTTTAACCATGTGAAAGTTAATTAAAATAAACGAGACTTGTTAATTTTCCGAATTTCAGTTCCGAGCGGGAAAACACAAAAAGAATGAAAATGAAATGTCCAACTACAAATAAAATAACTATATCCATAATCTCAAACCTATGAATCTATAAAATCTGTGAATGAATTAAAGTATATCTTTCATCGATCCTAGGAAGATGCAATGTCTAATAAAAGGTTTCATGGAGATACAACCCTGGCTATGCCCTAATTTTACAACATACGTAGATTTACCGAGTTTTACAATTCATATATCTTGCTGTTCGATCACGATTCTCTGCGACGATCGATTTTCATCGTTTAAACATGGGTGATAATTCATCCTATGAATGATGGAGCCACATAGGATCGAAATCGTGCAGTCCGTCATACTTTCCTCGTGGAGCGAAGGAACCAAAAAGAGCCTCTACAAAGTACCCTTAAAGAACACACTGATTCCCCCTTCGGTTCCTTCTTAAAAAACTAGAAAAAAACAGCCAGATCAATTTTTAAATTGTTGACATTCGGATTCTACGTTAAAATTTCCATTAGAAACTCGCGAAGTAATCGCAGCACTTTTTTTTGGCAGCGTTCTAGTGCATCTTCTTTAGTAGGAGCTAATATGTGTTCCATCGGCAACTTTAAGAATTTTTTCTGGATGCTAGCGCCACGCAGTGGAAAGCTCAGACAACAACGCTGCGATGCAAGTAAGAGCAGTGAAGTAGTGTCCTTGTGGTAACGAGACGAGATGTTTGTTGACTTTTGTACTCGCTGCGTGATAATTCAAGGACTCTAACGAAATTTTTTCAATCTACTTGATAATTTAAAATGCTGGCTTCTTGTTTAAGTTAATTTAATTATTACATATATTAATTTATATTTATTTGCCAATTTTGAATTTTATTTTTAATCTTTGCGCGCAACATACTACTTGAGCTATTATGGATGCCATTGAAGTCACCCTCAGCAGAAGTTAATGATATTTTCTTAAATTTTTAACGCTGCATAAAGAGTATTGCTATTACTCCGTGAGTTTCTAATGGAAATTTTAACGTAGAATCCTAACTTCAACATTTTAAAACCATTAGGAATTTTATTACGTCTTTAAATTTATCTAAAGGTAAAGCAGTAACTTTCTTAATATCGGGCAAACTTGTATCAATACTTTTTAGAACAAGATCTGAAGGAACATTAGTAAAAAAAGAAGTTACATCAGAAGAGACCGTAATTCGACAGGTCTTAATAGAAAATCATTTTTATGGATTTTAGGAAGGCCATAAATTTTAGCCAAATTAGTATTTTCTTTGATATGAACTTGTCTCTCTATGTTAGAACCTAAAAAAAACTTTTAGTTTCCATTTGCTAATTTTATTAAAAGTTTTTCTTTGTATAGTTTTTAACGGGTTGTCTTGAATTTTTTTATAAGAGAAGAATTTTACTTCTTAATTCAGATTATAATATTTCTGGCATTTTATCAATGCTCATTTCTACATCTTTCACAATGGCCAAAATTAGTTGATTTCTAGAAGTTTAAAAAGTAGAGCTAAATTTATCACCGAACCTAAGAATGTTAATAACATGGTCAGGATCCTGATTATTCTTACAACTAATAATGCATGAGTCAGAAATCTCTAAATTGTTAAAATATAGTTATTTGTGTTTATTATTCTGTGAATCCACATTCAAGTTTTTAAAGTGTAAAATCTTCAACATCAAATTCAGTTTACAGTTAAGAGATTTTTGATATTTAATAATTATTACATTATTACAAGAATAAATATCATATATAGGACAATTAATGAGAAACTCTTTCTGCGCTTGTGTTTCTCTGATGTCCAGCTTGATCTTGATCCAATTCTTGATGCTGGTGAATGTGTCAGAATCATATTTTAGTTTGAGCTCACTCAAAGGCGTTGCTAATGGGTTCCCTTGAGGATAAAAACAGTAAATTATCGAAACGTTGGAAATTATTGTCAATAAGATCTTGCCCGACGGAGTTTTAAGCAATATCTGTTGTTCTTTTTTATTTTACATTGATTTTTTCAGATGTTAAAAGATATTTATAGATTTACGCCTTATTCTGAGATTTTAGAATAGTCGCTTTCTTTACTAGATAGAGAAGTAAGCTCCAGTTCTACTTATATGAGACTATAATGAAGTCCCAGGACTCTTTTTATAACAAGCTATTTCTTCGACTACGCCATCAGGTAAACATTGGCTCTATTCTTCAGTAGACGCGTTATAAAAATCTTAGACTTTAATAAAATTTAAGAGCGTTCTTATAAGCGAAAAATATGTTTGATGAACAAATATTCTAATTCAGATATTTTCTAGTCGAGAAAGTCAGAATGTCTTGACGAAACACAAGCATCGAGTTTTAAGATAGAATCTTGGATGAGTCTAAGGGAAACTTTTAAACTGAAGGAACACATATTAGTTGCACACACCTTGCTCAACGCCGATGGATTTGAAAACCAAATTTGCGAACAGCATGCTTGTATCTGCTTCGGAGAGACTTCTTCACTGAAGCTGAGTCCTGAATGCGGCGTTGAGGCACATCCAGGTATGTATAGGTCTCTCCAGTGTCAAGATGTCTAATAAGACTTATATCAAAAAGTTCAGGATCCTTAGGATCGCCAATAATCTTTTCTTTCTTAAAATAAATTTTGTCATATTTGTCCAATCTAAAGTCCAGGCAAACCTCGCCTGGGTACGAGTATGTCGCCACAGAGGTATCCAAAAAAATTTCCTACTGAGAGAGATAGAGGCAGAAGTGTGATGTGAAAAAAGCAGTGGACTCATAGTGTCGGCTTGAAAGACGCCCCTATAGAAAGTGACATTGTTTGTTGTCAGTCGATATTTTCCAGATGAAATGTTTCATCTAGTTTTCCAAAGGGGCATAAATCTTTGGATGCATCTAACTATGTGTAGATGAATCTTCCAGCTTTCCCACAGACAGATGATACTCCTTTTTCGAGCCACGTTGTTCTTGCATCTCTCTCTACACAGGCTGTAATTCTCTGGGCTTGACAAGTTGCCTTCTTTCAGTAAGAGTGTAGTGAGCGGTGAGGTGAGGTGAGAGAGGTGAATATGCAGACCAGATGTTGGTGTGTAGAAGTAAACTTCTTTCACCAGAAGTTCTTGATACCATCTGGTGCTGGAGCGGAAAAGTTCTGCGAACCCCTCAGTGCTTTTTTTAACCTCTTTAGCAGTGATTGATGGACATTCCTCTTTAAATGTTATAAGGTTTTCGAAAAACTCCCAGAATCGGATGATCTTGTCAGTATCTTCATTGAACTTCAGTGTTTTCGGGATCTTGTATCACTCTCTCCAAAAAGTCTCTACCTTATTGAGAACCTTATCAGGTTCAACCAGTCTCCACGATGGGCGCTCTGGCCAGTCACATGCATTGTTGAGAGTATACATAAAAACAGCATAACCTGATTCCTCAATTTCAGGTCAGCCATGAAGAAGTGAACAGCAATGTCCACGAAACGTCGGAAAAATTTGTAGTCTGATATACGATTGGAATCCGATTTTTTTTTCATCAGCATGAATCATAGTGAAAGCATTAAATCTATTACTGAAAGAATTATTTGTAATAAGCAATTTTATGTAAAGCTATTTTTCTTATTTGCAAAATCAGAAACAGTACAGTTGTAGGTAAATAAAGACAAAACTTCAGTACAAATCGTATTATTCAAGTATTGTTTTCTGTGTAAATGTAAAGTTAATCTGAAAAAAAGTTTTCAGAGATCAGAATTAAAAAGTGTTATGTACAAAGTTTTCTACATTATCATTTGAAAGTAAATTAACTCACTAAATATTTTTTTCCAAAATTCCCGATTCAAAGTTAGAATTACAATTTTTATCACGTGGGACCCCTGAATTATAATTCTGTCTGAATTATTATACTTTTTAAAAAATTCCTATTTCGAGGAAATCAGAATTTTTTGTCGTCTCCTGGCTTTTTCTATTTTCCGATAAGGTATATAACTTGATAATTCAGTCAAAAGCTTAACCTTTGTCCTGTACTGCATCGACATCGCATGTCCGCTCTCAACGCGTGTTTCGGTTGCGTCATTTTGTAATTTTATGATTTCCAAAGATTCTTTAGGGAGTTCTAAGGAAATTTGGAAAAGAAATCAAATAAAATTAATTTTTTACCGATTCTAAGAATCTCCAAGTATTGTAAGATATTTTAAGACCTTATACAAGATTTGAAGGAATTGATCAAATCTCTAAAAAATTCTAAGATTTCTCGGGATTTCAACTGTTTTATAGAAAAAAAAACGAAACATTTTCAAGGAGTAAAAAGCAATTTTAAAACGGATTTATAAATTACTATTTCTGTGCACCTCCGTACGAAGTTGTAGGTAATATTCAAGAAAATGTTTTGCTTGTTTTTTCGCTAATTTTTTACATCAATTCCTAGTGTAGCGTACACCGAAAATCAGAGTTATTACCCCTGATTAAAATTTCTAAATTTACCCTCTTTTCCTCAATATTTGACACGATCCGACAAAAGGGACCTACTGGGCAAAAGTGAAATTTTACAGGACGAGCGATTGAAGAAATCTCGGACGCTGTGTACGCGTACAAATACTCTTTTTCAATCATTTATATCTTGTTCAATAATGCAGATACAAAATTTCTATTTGCACCCATAGGAATTTCATGAAATTATAGAATCCATCATAATCCAAAAATCGATTTTTTGCCTAGTAGGTCCCTTTTCTCAGATCGCGTCACATATGCAGAATTGCAGCACCTAATTTGTCTTTATCTGAATGAAGTTCGTAATGAAATTCCCGAATCTTTAGCTTCAGAGCATTTTTCTTCTTCAACGCTTATTCTGCCTTTTCTTTAAAGTTTTGAACTTTTGTTATAATTGACGAAAGTCTTAATTTGGTTTTTAGAAGCCCTAATCGATCCTCCTTCGCCTGTTTTATTTTTTCGCTGTTACTAAACTACCTCCATTGTATACTTGAAACTGACACCTTGAGAAAAAGAATACTTTATTATCGAAATGTTTTATGTGTAGAATTATGTGTAGAATATGAAACATTCGAGATCTAAATAAAATAGTTTACCATCGAGTCATTTCAAGAGTAGGGTTAGGATTATCGTGCAAATATTTGGAAAAGAGATTCTGCAAGTGATACAGGGAAGGTGCATTTATTATATCGTAAGGAACATTATTCCATAAATAGCAACATCTTACTATAAATCAGCCTTAAAGCTGAAACGTTCTATGGTAAGAAATCCTAAGGATTTTATGTCTTCCACGAAGCTTAGACTGTTCTGGAAGGTCTCTGTCTACAAATTGGAATAGTTTAAATAAATATTTAGGAGCTTTGTTCCGAAAAAAAGTGTAAAGCAAATTACCCATAAAGAATTATCTTCTCTTAACAACATTTAGCAAACCAGCTTTAAGTGTGTATGGAGTTATTGTGTTTGTATTTGAACAAATAGTAGAGAAAACGACACAGGCATTTAACGCACGCTCGAGCTTTAAATTGAAATCGTCGGTCAAATCATCGTATACTAAACAAGCGTAATTAAAGTGGGGTAAGATTAGACTCTTAACAAAATGAATCCGAGTGGAGGTAGATAGAGAGTACTTATTCCTATATAGTTGTTTTAGAATACTGTATGTTTTCCTCAAGATGCTTTGTACCTGTTCCTTCTTGGACGAGGTACGGTTATAGAAATATCCCGGATCTTTCACCACCTCCGAAGAAGGGATAGTGTCATTCTCGATACTAAGAGGTGGAAGTGATTCCAGAGTCTCATGCGGCGGAGATGAAGTAGGCCCAGCTATAATTGCATGAGTTTTGCCCAGGTTTCGAGTAAACCCATTCTTTCCGGCCCATCGGATACCGCGATCGATATCCTCCTGGCCTATAACAAGTAATCTACTTAGCGAAGAAATTGGTGGCGATAAGTAAATTTTGAAATCGTCAGCATATTTGTAGTAGCTACAAAGCTGAAGTTTACGTCCAAGCTCAGAGGTGAACAAATTGAAGAGGTGGGGTGCTAGAATGGAGCCCTGAGGAATCCACTATTCAGAAAGTCCCCCACTAATATTAATAATTCTGTGAGACTGATTAATAAAAGAGGACTTTAACCATTTAATGACAGAGTTTGAGACATTAAAATATGTCAACTTTTGTAGAAGTAATTTATGATTAACCATATCAAAAGCCTTTGCAATATCATTCAATACTACAATCGTGATCTCCCTATTGTCTACTGCTAACTTGACATCCGTCGTTACTTTAAAGGAAGTTGTAAGTGTGCAATGTTTGGTCCGGAAACCTGACTGCATTGGATCAATGGCCTTTGATATTTCGAGAAATTTGGATACTTGCAGATGAACGAATTTCTCAAGTGGTTTGGACAATGCACATAAAATTGAAATTGTCTTTCGGGGAAGCAGGTTTAGACATTTTAGGAACTGGGGAAATGATGTCATCGAAAAAACAGTCTGAGTTATTAAATGTTGAGTTAGAAGACGTAGTGGAAGACGATGATGATGATAATTCTGGAACTGGGAATGTAAAAAAAATTTTAACAAGTCATTAGGCGGAAAATTACTATCTATTGATTTATTCTTGGGCGGGATTATATGTAAATGTCTAAGAAGATGCCAAATTTTCTCTTTCTTGTCTCTATGTGGAATCTTATTATAGGTGTACTGATTGAATGCATCTCGAATTTTAGTTTGAACTAGGTTCCTAAGTTTAAGAAATTGAGCCAGAATTATACTGCTTTTTGTTCTTTTTGCCAGTCTGCGCTTTCCATCTCGTTGCCTCATCAGGTTTTTTATTTTAGATGTAATCCAGGGGGCAGCTTTATTGAAGTTTTTAGGGACGTGTAACGGAGAAAAATTGTCAAATGCTCCCACTAAAACACTGTCAGAAGTTGACTTGACTTCAACAAAGAGGAATTCGATCGTGGGACAAGTAGCCACTGGAGCATTTACTGAAAAAATGTCTGAATTCCAAAAAATGTGCCAAGAGAGAAACACCCCAAACTAAGTTATTAAAGTAAAAATAAGAAAATAGTGATGAATACGATTACGATGCATTCATAACACAGGTTGACAAAATATGGCAACAATATTTGACCAGGAACCTGAGTATATTTTCGCGTAGGTTTTTGGCATGCTGAATCCAAATTCGAGGGCATAATTTCTCTGGTGACTCAGGATTTCGAGATATCCTAACCTAAATGTGCGAAAAACGCGGTTTTGGCCTATGTTTGAGGTTATGTAGCATTGAGATTTTTTTTGCTTTCAAAAAACTATATAGAACACCTTAAAGCTTCCATAACTTAAAACGAATATTTAAGGGAGGAAAGAGAGTACAGTTCTGTGAATCCCGACCCCACAAAGCCCCAAGCCTACAAACCTCAATCCCACAAACTTAAAGCCCACGCCCCAAACAAACACACCTTAAGTTCACAAACCCCAAGCCCACACATCCCAAGACCATCAAGCTGAACCAACACAACGCGAGCTAGCAAACACAAAGCCCACACACCCCAAACCCTCAAGCCCAAAATTCATACGCCCTAAGCCCACAAATACCAAACAGACAAATCCCAAGCCTATACACCTGAAGCCCATCAAGCTGAACCAAGAAACCGTGAGCCAAGAAATCCAAAACCATACACCTCAAACCCACACGTCCCAAACTCATACGCCCTAAGCCCACAAATTCCAAGCCCACAAACCCCAAGATATACACCCTAAAGCCACCAAGCTCAACCAACACACTGCGAGCCAACAATCCCAAACAAACCGACACACCCCAAACCCTCACGCCCAAAATTCATACGCCCTAAGCCCACAAATACCAAACAGACAAATCCCAAGCCTACACACCTGAAGCCCATCAAGCTGAACCAAGAAACCGTGAGCCAAGAAATCCAAAACCATACACCTCAAACCCACACGTCCCAAACTCATACGCCCTAAGCCCACAAATTCCAAGCCCACAAACCCCAAGATATACACCCTAAAGCCACGAAGCTCAACCAACACACTGCTCAAACTCATACACCTTAAGCCCACAAATCCCAAACCCACAAGACCCAAGCCTAAACACAACAAGTTCATCCAGTTGAACCAACACACTGCAAGCCAACAATCCCAAACAAACCCACACGCCTAAAACTCATACACCTTAAGCCCACAAATCCCAAACCCAAAAAAACCCAAGCCTAAACACAACAAGCCCATCTAGTTGAACCAACACACTGCGAGCCAACAATCCCAAACAAGCCCACACGCCTAAAACTCATACACTTCAAGCCCACAAATCCCAAACCCACAAACCCCAAGCCTAAACACAACAAGCCCATCCAGTTGAACCAACACACTGCGAGCCAACAATCCCAAACAAACCCACACGCCTGAAACTCATACACCTTAGGCCCACAAATCCCAAACCCACAAATCACCGAACCCACAAAACCCAAGCCTAAACATAACATGCCCATCCAGCTGAACCAACAAACCACGAGCCAACAAACCCAAAGCGCAGACACCCCGAGCCCACACTCGGCTTCGCCTCCTATTTAAATCTGCGATCTCACCGTAAACGCAATCCTTTTACCACTACTTTAAAAATATACCAATTTTTACTAAGTGGTTTAATTTTAAACTTTTATTATTACACAAAATTTTTAAACTGTAAATATATTTGACATTCGCGATCTTAAAATTAGAAATTTTCATGCCCCATTTTTAAGAAAGCGCTTAAGTTTAAGGGCTATAGTAGCATTAGAAAATTGACCATTTCTATCATAAAAACCTCAATAAATTACATTACAATCGTAAATCTAAAGTTTATTATTATGGTTAAAATCGCATCTATTTGGTTAGAAATTAATCTCTTTTGTTTGAGGATTCAAAATATTTTGATAAAAATTCCTCTTTTTTGTTAAACTCGACTATTTTTAGTATAAAATTAAAATGCTTTTTGGATGAAATATCAAATATCAAGTTTTGTTGATAATTCATATTTTTGTCTGAAAATGCAACTACAGCATAACCTTTCTCGTTTCTCCTATATCAGCAAGATGACGCATGTCGGCATCTTTATAACTGTGAATTTTTTAGCTACTAATTCTAGTATGCATATAGTAAATCTGGAATAATTTAAAATATTTATGTTATTAAGTCGACCGGAATTGACCAGAAATTTATTTCTTCGATTAAAATGGCCACCCTGATAATTTTTACTAAATTTGCGGAAATTTTGAAATTTGCTGTGGAAAATAAGAAAAATATACAAGAGAAAAATAATTTAATTAGAAACAAAATTTTTTAAAAAGTAGCGCATGAAGACCCTGAATGAAATTTGTCTGAACTTTGTGCAAATGATAACAAGGCAACGCTTTAAAATTGAGACAGAATGTGTCACGTTTACAGTGTCAAAATATGACCTTCTTACTGTTTAGAATTTTTAAAAATAAAACCAAGAATCTAAAGAGCAAATTTGGACAACCACCATAAAATGCTCCTATTGCATTCTGAAAAAACCTTTTTATTCTAAAAAAGAAAAGAAAAAAATCTCCTTTTCTTCTGGACAAAAATAAAAAAGAGGATAGAAAAATGAGGAGGCAAATAAACAAATCCCCTTCCTTCCCTTTTTTTTATTCCTTTCGTCCTTTTTTTTCTTATCATTATCAACTTAATATGAAGAATTCCTAAAAATAAAATCAAGATTATAATGATAAAATTTTTGACAAACCCCATAAAATTTTCCCATTGCAATCTGAAAAAAACCCTTTTCCTTCCTTATCTAAAACAGAAGGGAAAAAAAGAATTAATTTTTCATTAGAACAAAAATAAAATGGAGGAAAGAAAAATGAGAAGGCAATCAACCAAATCCCCTTCCTTCTCTTTTTTATTTATTTCGTCCTTTTTATTCCCACTATTATCCAATCATAATAAAAAAAACATTCATAAAGAATAATCACTAACCTTTCGGAACTCACACAGCACCCTTATAAAAGGCAAAAAAATAATTTAAAATAAAACAAAATAAAATAAAATAAAAAAAATAAATAAAATAAAACAAAAACAACAAAAATAAAATAAAAACAAAATAAAACAAAATAAAACAAAAATAAAACAAAAGTAAAAGAAAATAAAATAAATTAGAATAGAGTGGAATGGAATGGGGAATAGAATAGAATAGAATAGAATATAATATAATAGAATGGAATAAAAGGAGTTCTTTTACTTACACCATTTTTTTCTACACCATCTCTTTATCTTATTATAATTTACTATTTGTCACGTTTTCTTTTTTATAAAATTTTAAAATGAATATATACAGTCCTAAATGAATTTATTTATTTTCATCAAGCAATTAGTAGATTTTTACCACTGAATTAGAAAATATCACAACTAATCTAATTAGTAATTTTCTACCGTACGTAATTTTTAGTTTTCAAAAATGATTTTGTAGATATTGCCAATAGAATTGGGCAGGCTGTCCGGGAACTTCATTTTCAAAATTCTCTAATTTTTGCTTGCCTAATTTTTCATTTTCTTTGGTTATTAAAATTCAAATACCATTATTTTAATCTTGTAATTTTTTTATTAAAGAATCTTTTATAAACGGAATAGAATAGTATTTCAGATACCAGTTATAAATTAAAAAATGTATTGTTATATTTTTAAAAAAAATGTATTTTTTACTATAAAAAATGGCTTTTGAAGAAAAAAAAAGGATGCCATCGTCATCCAGCTTGTAAGTAGGTTGTGAAGAAAATTTGCTCGTCTCTCCGTAGCTCAGTTGGTAAGAGCATCAGACCTTACATCTTGTAATAAAACGGATGAATTATCTACCAAACAAACTAAATGAAAAAATAGGCAAATCGACTAAAACAAGTCAATTTTAAACCAAAAATACTTATTTTCAAAAAAATAGTTGAATTTCCATCTAAAAATCTTTCAATTCACTTTTAACACAAAAATATGAATTTAAATAAAAAGTTAATTTCATAGAAAATAAATGAATTTTCAACGAAACAGTTTCATTTTTATCCAATAAATATACAATATTTCTACTAAAAAGAAGAACTTTTAATTGAGAGAGGCAAATTTTAAGAAAAAATAGTTTTCATAAAAAAAAAGAGTTCAGTTGATAATAAAATAATGGTTTGTTGCTAAATTCAATTTAAATTGCAATATACAATTTAATAGCAATGATTCTTTATTTATAAAAGTAGTTTTATATTACTGTATTTGACTATTTTTTATTTTACAGAAAAATCTTTCAAAGTTGAAAATTACACGTATGTTGACAATTAATTTTTTTTAATTCAACTATTTTAATTACAAATTTTAATCGTTTTTGCTATAAATAATAAATTCTACATTTTTTGTTCAGATTCATATTTTTTTAAATAAAAATTCAATTACTTGGATAAAAGTTAAACTCCTTTATTGTAAATTAATTTTTTTTCGTTGAAGGTTCATCATTTTAATTGAAAACTCATCTCTTTGGTTAAAAACTGATTATTTGTTTTTTTTTTCAAAATTCGTTTTTCCTTGATTTAAGATTAATTTTTATACTAAAAATTTAACTATTGCAGTTGAAACTTTAACTATATATTTAAATATCTTAAAAATTCATCTCTTTGTTTGAAAATCATTTTTTTTTTACTAAAAATTTTACTATTCACTTTTTGATTGATATTTTATATTTTTTTTAGTTAAAAATTTAAGTGTTTGGTTGGATAAGCGTGTTTTTGTAGAAATTAATCTTCTTTTTTTAAAATTTATCTTTTTCGTAGGAAATTCAAACATTCCAATTGAATATTCATTATTTTATTTAAAAATCTATATATTTTTATTCTTGAAAATTTTACTATTTCAATTAAAGATTCATAATTTTAGATGAAATTTCATGACTTTTTTTTTAAAATGTAACTTTTTCTTGAAATTAGGTTTTTATTTTAAATTTTTCTTTTAACTGAAAATTTAACTCTTCAATTTTTGGTTGACAATTAATCTCTTTTAGTTAAAAATTCATCTTTTTGGTAAAAAAAATCAATTA
>JAAAKG020134801.1:0-13733 GCA_010014905.2 Druon quercuslanigerum | reverse complement strand
TGTCCCATACTTATTGCTATCATTTTTAATTTTTCAGAAAAAAATAATAATGAATAGTAATAATAATAATAATAATAAAAAGTAGTAGGACCACCCTACAGTAGATAATTAATTATGAGAACACCTATAAGTAAAATAATTAATTCTCATTTTAATATATTATCACGTATCAAGTCTTAATTATTAATTACATTAAACTAATAATTTTACGTAGGTTAGTATTTTCAACTAACGAATATCTACTGTAGGATCATTATCTACTCGAGGGTGGTCTACCCAACGCATAAATAATTATAAATTTATAATAAAATGAATTCTCGAAGCGTCTGTTGAATTGAGAAAGTAAAACTTAAGCCTAAGAAGATTATCGAATCAGCGGATTTTGCAGATCCCACTGTATGTATAATACGTCGCATTATAATCACTTGTAAGTTTCTTTCTACCGTAACTTCTCAAGTTTTGTTCGGTCATTTCATCGTATGGTTGTCGGCCAAATAAGAGAAGAACTCCAATTAACGCTAATTCCAGCTAATGCGACTCTTCCCCCCAAGCTCATCATACAGCTTGTCTTTTTAATTTCAAAACGACTTGTCTGAGCATTCAGTCTGCGAAATTTAACTGGCGAATTTCAGTTACTTCTTCAAAAACGACTCCTCTAAACTTTGAAGCATTCTTGAATGAATATTTAATCAAGGTGTTAAATTTAAATTTCGATGATTTGGTATATTTGTTTGTAATAACAAATATTACGAATATTTATTGGTGAAAAAAGATTCTCTTTTTTATTAACTCTGGTAGGAATCGAAACCACGTAAACTGCTTGTCGGTCTGGTGCTTTACGACTAAGTTACGGAGGATCGAGAACCTTTTATCCCAAAGTTAAATTAATCCTATCATTTGTCTTCTGTTTAAAAATAGTGAATTGTCAAATATCTAAATTGTTTAATTTTTCACGATGAGGATTGTTACAGAAGTCGGATTTTCCTATTTCAAGATTTTATCAGCTTTTCCAGATCAACTTTCGAAAAATTGCCAGGACTAGTTAAAAAAAACCTCGATTCAAAATTGAAACACCAATAAATTTTAAAGTTTTGTACTGTTTCCAATATAATTTCAAGAAAATATTAACATGAACATTTTTCCTCGTAAAAAAACGAAAGATAATAAAATTCTGCGTCTAATAAGCCCAAACTTCAGGCAAAAAGTCAATTTCATAAAAATATATTGAAAAAAAAGTCAAATTAAGATTTTTTGGAAAAAGTTGAATAACTCTGGAATATCTATTTTCTAGAATTTGTTCCATAGATTCTGCTGTAGGGTCAAACTTAATGCAAGAAAGTAACAAAATTTCTAACATTGGTAAAACGATTATTAAGAAATGATAAAAATATTATTGTTTTCAACTTTTTTAAATTATATGATGAATCTAATCATTGTTTAAAAATCTTGTTAATTAAGAAATTTCGGATTTTATACATTTAAACATGAAGATTTCTGGAAATAAGTAATTCTGATGGCCTTAAATTTTTAATTGATAAATTTCGCAGGTTTCCAATGGAAAAATTTATTATATTAGAGAACGTTTAACTGTGCAATTTAAAAATATGAGAAAACGCTAATTTATCAATTTCCAAAATACATTGGTCAAGTTATTCACTTTTTCTAATTTTCTCTATTCTGAAGGCCTAAATGGAAATTTCTCAAGGTTTAAAAAAAATCGAATTGCGATTTTGAATTTGTTAAACTTTGAAATAAACAATTATTCAGCTAAGAGTATAAAAATCCACTGTTATGGAATGTGAAATGGAAAGTTTGAATTTTCGATTGTTCAATTTAAATTGTAATAATTAAAAATTGTAAAGGCTTCAAATTTCAAAGTGTTGAATTAAAGCTTTGAATAAATCAATTAAGATGACTGGGTATTTGATAAACCTTACTCTTCATAATTAAATTATTGAGAAAAAATATGTTCTTTTTAAATTTGTAATTAAAAAACAAATTGTTTTATAAATCTTTGACGATTGATGATATAGTTGATGATCGAAATCAATATCTAAAAATATATAGTTACATAATCTTTATTTTTTTGTGTATTATATAATATTCTTACTTTTTTTCGACTGTGAAATTGAATGATTTAGTAAGCTGAAGATTGAAATTCATGAGGGGAGCTAATTTTAAGGCTCCTTGACCGAAAAACAAATCTACACGTGGTACTTTTACGCCTATTTGCTGCTGCATTACAAGAATTTTATGTCCAGATGTTCGCCATGTTAAACTTGAGCCGAAACAGATCATACTTTAGAGTTTAGTGAAACTAAAGCCTAATGACTGCTTATCGCGAAATATTCAATTTTTTCCAAAAAGATGAAAAATAAAGAGTTCCAAAACCAAGACATCTTTCATCAGATCCCAAAAGCAATTTCCAATTTTTGTACTTTTGCTTACTAAAAAAAAATCATAGTCAGATCATAGTTAGGACTTGGACTCACTTTAGAGATAAAAAAACATTGTAAATAGTGTTACAAATTTGAAAAAAAAAGTCTAAAAATAAATTTTTTAAATTATTCAATTAATATATAGCTTGAATTCAAGAATTTACAGTCAAAATGAAAAATTTTGCAATTGAAAATTAACTATATTTTTTAGGCATAATTTATAATTTTTAATCATATAATATTTTAAAAGTATTAAAAATGAACTTGAAAGTTTAACAAAAATGTTGATATTTATACTACAAATTATAAAAATTCCTATTTATTTATCGCCGGCTTCACAGACTTTTCCTTATTCCCCTCCTTTTCTCCCTTTTTTCCCTTTTTTACTTTTTTTGAAAGTCCATTATTTTGGGTTGAAAAGTTTACTATTAAATTTTTTGGTAGGAAAAAAAAAATTGTTGGGTCAAAAAAGTGATTACGTATTTAGTTAACAATTCAACAACTTTTTGGTTTAAAAATTCATCAAATTGGTATAAAAAATTCATTTGTTTTCTTAAAAATGTTTCGAAACGTAAAGAATATAAACTAAACATTAATTTTTTGAAGATTCGTGTTTTTGGTCGAAAAGAAATCCTCTCGGTTGAAAATTTAACTGCTTTGTAGAAATCTCGTGTTTTTGGCTTGAAAATTGAACTACTTGATTAACATTTTTTTCTTTATTGACTAACACAGTTTTTTATTCTTGACAATATAATTATTAGTGTTGAATATTCATGTTTTTGATTTAAAAATTCAAATCTTTCTGTATAAATTTGATATTTTTTGGTTAAAAATGAAATTATTTCCGTTGAAAATTAACTTTCTGTTGAAAATGCAACTGTTTGGTTGAAAATTAATCTGTTTCAGTTCAGGATTCCACTTTTTTGTTGAATATTCGTTTTTTTTTGCGAAATACAACTATTTTTTATTTTAAAATAAACTTTTTTGGTTAAAACATGAAATTATTACATACTTCTTTCTAAAAGGTTCCCTTTTTATGTTAACGGTTAATTTTTAATAATTAATTAATTAATAAAATTAATTTTGATTGAAAATTGATTTTTTTGTTGAAAATTAATTTGTTTTTAACTGAAAATTTAACTAATTTGTTGAAAATTGAAATGTTTTCTAGAAAAATTCGTCTTCTTAACCTGAAAATTCAACAATTCGGTAGAAAATTCAACAATTCGGTAGAAAATTCAACTATTCAGTTAATTGTTTCGAAAAGAAAAAAAAACTAAAAATTAATTAAATCAAATTTGGACTAATAATGCATCCATTTTTCATACTATGCAGTTAAAAATTAATGTAATTTTTTGAAAACTTGTTTTTTTGGTAGGAAAGTGGTCTTCTTAGTTTAATTAATTTTGATTGAAAATTGATTTTTCGGTTGAAAATTAATTTGCTTTTAACTGAAAATTTAACTAATTTTTTGAAAATTGAAACGTTTTCTAGAAAAATTCGTCTTCTTGACCTGAAAATTCAACAATTCGATAGAAAATTTAACTATTCAGTTAATTGTTTCTAAAAGAAAAAAAATAAACTAAAAATTAATCAAATAAAATTTGGACTAACAATGCATCCATTTTTCATACTATTCAGTTAAAAATTAATGTAATTTTTTGAAAACTTGTTTTTTTTTTGGTAGGAAAGTGATCTCCTTAGTTAAAAGTTAAAGAATTCGATTAAAATTTTTATCTTCCTTGACTGATAAACTGTTTTTTTGTTGAAAATTCAATTATTCTTTGACATTCATCGTTTTGATTTGAAAATTCAAATCCTAGTTTAAAATTTGTACTGCTTTCTAAAAAGTTTCCTTTTTTTACTTGAAAATTATCTTTTTTTATTGTAAATGAATTCTCTTAAATGAAAATCTTCCATTGTTGCTAAAAAATATATACTAAAAATGAATCGAATAAAATGAAACACCCATTGTTCAAACTATTTATTTGCAAATTAATGTAATTTTTTGAAAATACGTATTTTTTGGTACAAATTTACTTTTGTTAGAAAAATGAACTATTTGGTTATGAAAATGTTGTATTTCCTTTATAATTTATCTTTTTTGGTAGAAGATTAATCTTCACTGTTGAAAATTCATCTTTTTGGTTGAAAGTTTAACTAATTGGTTAAAAATTTATGTATTTTAAAAAATATACCTTTTCCTGCTGAGAATCAATCAGTAAGATTCTGCCCCCTCTCACAAACACAAAATCTTGTAACTGTAAATGAATTTTTATTTCATAAAATTAAAATTAGTCGCATTTCTTCTTAAATAATACAACTTTTATGGAACAGATGGAAAATTTAAAAATGTTTGGTTCAAAATTAATCTGTTCCAGTTGAGGATTCCACTTTTTTGTTGAATATTCATTTTTTTTTGCGAAATCCAACTATTGTTTATTTTAAAATAAATTTTTTTTTAAACATGAAATATTACACACTACTTTCTACAAAGTTCCCTTTTTTGATTAACGGTTAATAATTTTAATTAAAAATTGAACTGTTTCGTTGAAAATGAATCTTATTTTAAAAATTGATATTCTTGGTTTGAAAATGGAAATGTTTTTTTAGAAAAATTCGTCTTCTTGATTTGAAATTAATTAAATAAAATTTGGACTAACAATACATCCATGTTTCAAACTATTTAGTTCTAAATTATGTAATTTTTGTTTGTTTGTTTAGTAGTAAAGTAATCTTTTTAGTTAAAAGTTTAAGAATTTGATTAAGATTTTTTATCTTTCTGGACTAATAAACTTTTTTTTGTTGAAAATTTAATTATTCTTTGATATTCATCGTTTTAATTTGAAAATACAAATCCTAGTTTAAAAGTTGAACTGCTTTGTAAAAAGTTTCCTTTTTTTACTTGAAAATTAACTTTTTTTATTAAAAATGGATTCTCTTAAATAAAAATCTTCCATTGTTGGTTAAAACTAGATCTTTTTAAGTTTAAAAATTCAACTATTCAGTTAAAAATGTTTAGAAAAGAAAAAAATATATACTAAAAATGAATCGAATAAAATGTGGGCTAACAGCACACCCATTGTTCAAAATATTTATTTGCAAATTAATATAATTTTTTTGAAATTCGTATTTTTTGGTAGAAATTTACTTTTGTTTATCTTCTCTCTTAAAAATTCATCTTTTTGGTTAAAAATTTATGTATTTAAAAAAATATATCTTTCCCTGCTGAGAATTAATCTCTTATCGTTGAAAATTTAACTACATGTTTGAAATTTAAACTGCTTCATTAATTTATAAGAAACAGCAAGATTCTGCCCCCTCTCACAAAACCAAAATCTAGTAACTGTAAATGTGATTTTTATTTCATAAAATTAAAATTAGTCGCAGTTCTTCTTAAATAATATAACATTTATGGAACAGATGGAAAAGTTATATCAATAGGTAGGAGTCAATTTTCCTGAAGATGCGTTATTGTTATCAGTTAAACTCCGCATTTACAAGTCACAAGTGCCTTTTTGCCTTTTGCACTTGTTCTTGCTACTATCGAGAAGGTCAAGAAGTCATTCAGCTGATAACAGACTCACAAAGCCAAGAAAGAAAGTCAATGTATTTTCTGGACAAAAAATTTTTATTCATCAAATATATTTAGCTCTATTCTTTCTCAAAAATGACTGTTGACTTAAAATTAATTTTTCAAAAATTCAACACTTGATGGATTTTTTTTCTCAAAAATACAAATAACATTCTTATAATGATATTTGCTTGTTATATTTGTGAGTGGAAATTTTTTGTTCTAAAAAAATGGACTTTCTTTTTTCGGTATGATTTGACTTGATTAGAAATATAATTTAGTTGGAGTGATATCATTAAGGATTGTATACTGATAGGCAATAAATAGCATTCTGTTATGTCCAATGGACTGTTATATATTCACATCTGTTGTTCATACTGATGCAATCGTCATACTGATAAAACTATGCTATGTTTAAACAAACCTCAATTCAGTCTTAATACTCTCTGACAAACTGCTTTTATTTTTGGATCATATTCTCTTGCATATTTTTGAACAAACATATAAAAATTTTCGTTTAAAAATTATAAAACCAAATTTTAAATTTAATTTGGATTCATTCAAATTGCTCAAAATTTATAAATTTATTCCAAACTCACGTAAAACGTTATCAATGATAAAAATGATTAAGACTGCCATTGTAAAATTCAGAATCCGATAATTCAAATGAAAACTTAAGTGAAACGTTATCTCGGGAAAAGATAAAAAATGATTAGCATTATCTGGACTGTAAAATTGAGTCTTGGAAGCTTAAAATAGAACTAATTCATTCAGAAACGATACACTTCTTATACAAAGCTGATCAAAACAGACGTTGTATTGTCCAATTGATTTTTGTCCTCTAGGTTAATTAAAAATTGATCAAACTTTGATTAATTTAAATTGTATGTATAATTCGAAATTTTGAAAAATTTTCATTTTAAATGAGAAATTTCGAGGTCGATAATGTCGCCATTTTTTGAAAGGTCTTCTATTTTGGGCTGAAAGTCAACATCAATAACTTCTAATATACTATTCTACTGTAGCAACAAATTTTCAACCGTGAACTTCTCCAAGATCGCATTCTAAATAAAACTCGATAAAATTAATATTTTTCCAGTCCGACTCACGCGAGTCGTTATTATTATGAAATTATAAAATTAGAATAAGAAACTCTGGTAGATGTCTAGACTGAAATACTCCAAATAAAGCACTTTGCACCAATTAAAATTGAGAATCTTTAGTTGCTAAAGGTTATTGAGCTTATTAATTAAACGATATCACATTCTTTTCCAACTCGTTAGACAAAAATAAATTAGATAAGCATATGCAAGCCAGATATTAAGTTTTTTTTGCATAATACGACATACAATCTGTATATAATTTTTTTATTAAACAGCTTTCAAAGTCGATGACTTTGGATTCTATTTAATTTTATGAACATTTTAAACTCTATTAATATTTTTAGAAATTTAAATATTTTTTTAGAATCTGAAGTCTTTTTCAATCATTTGTAAAACGGATTGAAATTCTTATCCAGATTTTAGATATTTTTGCAATAGGTTCTTCGAAATCTGTCAGGAATAATCTGAAATCTTTTTAAATTCATCGAAATCTTTAAAAATCCCTTAATGCTTTTTAAAATAATTTATAATTTTATAAATGCTTGCGATCCGTTTAAATTTCTTAGAACACTTTAAAATGTCATGGGTGGTTTAAAATCTTTAACTATAACATTCTGAAATATTTTCGAAGAAAATTGAAATTTTCGAAAGTCCCTTAATGTCCCTAGTTTTAAATTTTATTTATTTTATTTTTATTTAGTTTAAATTTTAAATAAAATAATTTATTTAATTTATTACATTATTTATTTATTATATTATATTATTTATATCTATATCATAAAATTTGTTTCGCGTCTTCAAAATTTTTTCAATTTCTTGAAAAATATTAAAATATAATGATTTTTCAAGAATTTTTTTTAACTTTTGGAAAAAAGTGAATTATTTAATACGATTAAGTGATAAAAAAAATTTCTAACCCAAAAAGTGACTAATGTTCTTTTAAAATTAAAAGAATTCAATAGAATTCTATGACGAAATTTATGAGGATTTTAGGTGAATTTGAACGAATTCATGATAAAATCATTAGACATTCATGACCAAATTCATAAGACATTCAAACATATTGAAATTTTTTAAAGCTGTTAAATTTTTTTGGAATTTGAAAATGTACTCTAAGATCTAAAAAGTTTTTGAAACATCTTCAAATTGTTAAAATTGTTAGAATTCTTTAAAATCTTTTGCAATACCTTAAAAAATATTTGATAATCTTTGAAATCCTACGAAACCCCTTAATTATTGTGAATGAATTTTTAAAAATATATTACAATATTATGAAATCCCGTGAAATTACATGAAATCTTATGATATCTAAAAAAATTTATTGAAATACCTTCAGAGCTTTTAAAAACCTTTAAAATCACTAAAATGTTTAGAAATATTATACAATTCATTGGAATCTTCTAAAATATCCTACAACCTTATACATAGATCAAATAAAATCATTCCATAACTTCACAAATTCTAGTAAATTCTTTAAAACTAAAAAAAAAACTAAAAATGCTTAGAAATTCTTGAACTTTTTGTAATGTCCTCAGATACTTAAAAATCTTTAAAAACATTTGGAATCCCTTTAAATTATTGAAATCCGTTGAAAATGTATTGTAAAATTTTTAAATGCCCTATAATATTGCAAGTCCTTCGAAATCTTTGAAATCCCTTGAAACATTTAAAAATCTGTTGAAATTTCTCTAAATTTCTAAAAATACTCAAAATGCTAAAAATCCTTTAAAATCCCTTCAATTTATTTCAATCTGTTAAAAATTCTAGAAATCTTTTAAAATACCGTAAAATATTTCAAGTCCTATGAAACCTTTTGAAATCCCTTAGAACTTTTTAAAGCCCTTGAAAATGCCGTGAAACTTTTAAAAATACCAATCAATTCATTGAAATCTGTTTAAAAGAAACCCATTTTAACAACACCCTTAAATATTTCGAATCCTTTCAAAACTTTTGAAATGTTTTTAAAACTTTTGATGGCTCTTGAAAATTCCTAAAAAAATCCTTTGAAAGCCCTACAATTTATTGAAATCTGTTAGAAATGAATCTCCCCCCCCCCCCACACGCCCCCCGCAATATATCAAATCCTTTCAAAACTTTTAAAATCCCTTGAAACGTTTTAAAGTTCTTCAAAATTCATTGGAAATTAAAAAAACTCTAAAATCCTAAAAATTCTTTGAAATCCATTCAATTGATTTAATCTGTTTAAAAATTAAACTCTTAAACGACCCTTAAATATTTCAAATTTTTAAAATCCTTTGAATCTCTTTAAAGCTCTTGAACATTCCTCAGAATTATTGAAAATAATCTACAATCCCAAAAAGTCCTTTGAAATCCCTCCAATTTATTGAAATCTCCAAATTCTTTGAAATATTTGAAAATACCTTAAAAAATTTCAAAAGAATTTCAGAAAATCCACAAAGAGGTATATACATGAATACAATAGTAGTTAACCCATGGTTTAATTTATTAAAAGAAAAGTGACTGAACTGATTTTTTTAAATGACTATAATAACTTTACCTTAAAAAAGTGACAAAAAAGAGATTTAAAGAAAAAATCAGAATAAAAGAACTGTGCGGCAGCCCTGATTATTCTTGACCATTACTTAAAGTGCTGTTTACATACCATCACTTTTGCTATTTTTTGTTCAAATTCCCTGACATTCCCTGACCAAAAATTTCAAGGTTTTCCCTTACCTGCAGTCACCCTGTAATATACAGCCTAAAATTCTGATGGTTTTAGGCCTTGATAAAAGCCACTGAATTTTAAAAAATGACATTATTATAGGGGTGTCCTTTTACCCTAGTTGACATCTCCGAAGAGATCTAAGATTTTGAACTCAGCTAATTCGGGATTCAAATGTGACTTGAATTTTAAAATCGACCCATGCTACCGGTTTGGAATGGCATTCGCCCGCTACTAAACCACTCTCCCCAAAGAAATGCACGTTGCTTTTTTCTTTCCAATCAGATGATGAAAAAAGAGATTATAGAGGGGACAGATCGTGACACCAGATCGTTCTGCTAGCCAAAGATTTCTGAGTTGGAAGATTAAATTTAAGATGAAACCGGAGGTCTTACCCTTTATTCACTCTTACCCCTTATTCGTGATACAACACGCTAAAAAAATCAAATCTGGATCGTTATCTACACAAATTCCATATGCAATTTATTTGAATTATTGTCACTCGTGAAACAATTCCCACCTTTCCCACACTTTCAGCTAGAAAAAAAATATATATTAGGGTGGGCCGAAAATACAAACTTTTTAAATATCAAAAATAACTTATGTTAAAAGGTTCTACGTTTGATGACAAATAAAAAAAATCTAAAATACATTTAAAAAAACATGATGCAACTGAAACGTGATGCAAATGATCATTTGTTATTTTATAACTAAATTTGATAAAAACTTCTCCACATCAGGTATTTATGATGTAATAAATCAAGTTTTTCTACAGAATCGAGTATATATTGCTTGCTAATGAAACCTATTCATCCAAGAAAAATTGATAATTTTTTAATTAATCTTAATTAACAAATGAAATATTTGGCTATTTTTGGACGCTCAGTACTTTTTAATGTAATCCACAACAAAAACGCAATTTTTAGTTTACAAATATATAAGACGATAAAAATTTGTTTATAAAATTGTTAATAATAATAATAATAATAATAATAATAATAATAATAGTGTTTCTTTATCGAAGTGTCTAAAAAAGGTTTAAAAAAATTGTTAAATCTAGTCGATTACGTTAAAAGAACAAAATTTAAATGCGAAAGAATATATTTGTTAACTAAATTTGTGTAAAAAATCATAAAACTTTATCGACTCATAGAAAGAAGTAATTGCTGATTCATTATCTGTTAAATCAGTGAAAAAACGGCATTTTATTTATAAATACCTAACCTAAATAAAAGTGTGTCTAAAAATTGTCATAAACAATAACAGTCGTTTATTGTCATCGAAATGCCTTTAATTATTAAAAGTTAGTTATTTAGAGTTGATTGCGCCGAAACAACCAAGTTTGTATGTCAAAAAATATCCAAATAGTGCATTTGTTAATTAAAATTGTTTTAACAATTTTATCATATATGAAAGACTCAGCAGAAAAAGCCTTGTTTATTCCATCATAAATATATGATATGGATAATTGTTTTTAAAATAACAAATTATCTATTACCTTTCTATAATTCAAATACAAAAATATGTTTGTTCACAAATTATTCAAATTTTATTGCTAATCAAATGAGGAATCGCTGATAATATCCACGAAACCATTTTCATTCACTTATATGTTTATAAAAAAATTAATAAACTTAAAAAAACTTACGTTGCTATGGAGTATGTTTTTTAAATACTTTCTTAATGTTTATAACTATTTTTGATTGAATCCAAGTATTTTATAAAAAACGGTAAACTTAAAAATAAAAATTTATCTTTTTTCATTTTCATAATTAAATAAATAATAAATAAAAACTTTTTTTTTAATCCGCCCTGAAAGGTGGATGCGGAATTTTACTAGATTTTATTCAAGATGAAAAATTCTGAACATCAATTTGTCTAAGAACTTTATTCTACTTTATTCTAATAAATGCTAATAAAAATTAAAATCAAAGAAATATATCTTTTGTTCAGTTATACTCTTTTTAAAATAAACAAAAAGGATATTTATTAAGAATTGGTTGATTTTTATTCGAATTAAATATTAGTCAGTATTTGCATACAAAAAATTCGAGAAAAAATATTTTTTAATAAAAATTAACTGAACTGCAAAAAAATTTCGTTATTACTCATTTACAAGAAAGTTCTAAAACAAAAGTTATATTTTCAAATTTTAATTTTTATTAGCATTTAATACCAGAAATTGAACATAAAAAATTACCATAATTTTCGAGCCCCTAGGGAATTTTTTTTTTAACTCAAAATTAAAAATCGTTGATAAATATTAACAAATATCAACTTCTCAGCAGTAGCCATTTTCGAAATAAAAAATGTGGTATTTTCGGCTTATCCTAATGTATATTAGAAATAATTATTTCTTAAATTAATTTTATTGCTCTAGTATTGGACAGCTGAGCTTATGCCCATTTTTGATGAAATCGTACCACTAATGTCATGGATTTTATTTATTATAATTTTAAGCTTATATTATTCTAATCTGAAAAAAATAATTATGTACAATTTCACATTTTCAGCTTTTCTAATTTGAAATTGTTCCAGATCCAACAAATGTTTCAGGTTTGACCTTTATATTTGATTATTAATTTAAAACAAGTTTTGAATTGAAAATTCTTGAACTTTAGCAATTTTCGAATTTTCGGATTAAAAATATTTAAGCTTAAAAATTCGATAAATTTTCAACTTTTGCAGCATTTAAAAATTTTCAAGATCATATATTAAATATTGAATATATTAAATGTTGAATATATTAAATGTTGAATAATAATAATAATAACAATAATAATAATAAAAAATTAAAAAAGGAGGATAATAATTAAATCATTTAATTGCCGATAAAAAAATCGGAAAAAATGTATTGTAAACACTTTTGTTAAATTTTGTGAAATAGACATTTTAAAAATTGCAAGATATTAAAAACAATAACTGGGCACTCTTATAAAATACTTCTTTAACTTAAAGTTTGAAAGTTTCCAAACTATAAAATTGTAAAGTGAGTTTTAAATTAGAACCACATTTTTTTCGTTGAATGTTATCGAAACTTTGTAAAAAATATACTGTTATGTAAGAGACATTTGTTGCTTAAAGGATTTTTGAAAATTTGAAAAAATCCGGGGGCATTAAATTTTTTTGAAAAATCGATATTTCTGAAACTATGAAACGATTTTTTGTTTACATAATTAACCATTTTTGCAATTTAAGAAATATGACATCAATGAGTCCCTAGAAAGACATTTCTATGATTCCACAAAAGAATTAGGCTCATTCATGAAAACTTGGTGAAAATGTGAATTTTTAAAATGAAAATTGTTGAAATGCATATTTGTTTACAAAAATTATTTAAATAATTGCAAACGACAGCTGTTTGAATAATTTGAATTACACCTTAATATATGTCATATTTACACAAAAACCATTCAATCACGAAAAAATGTATTTCTTTCATTAATTTGTTTATATCATTATAAATATTTTTTGTCATACTATAACCTACTGATGATTTTTTGGTGTTAGTTATTAAACTGTTTCATCATCGGTTTAAATGGATTTAAAAGTTTAAAAAAATATTATCACTGAAAAGGTATATAAACAAATTTTTAAACTTTGTCACTGAATAACAAATTTTACTTTAATTACAGCAAAATATCTGCAGTTAATTGTTATACCTCGTAGACTAACGGCCAATAATAAAAACAATTAATTAAGAATTGACCTTCCGCGCTTTTGATAAAAAGTTGTTTCTTTTAAATTTAATAACAAAAATTAATTTTTTTTAAATAGTACCCGTTTTTGAGAAATACTTATAGTCAATTCGAACTACCTAAAATCAATGAAGAAAGTATACAGAAAAGCTGATAACTACCCATGTAGAAATTGTGATCAGGGTTTGGAAGGGCCCCGGCTAGTTTTCCCTATTACTGATCGGGTACTGATCGGGA
>JAAAKG020134800.1:0-13733 GCA_010014905.2 Druon quercuslanigerum | reverse complement strand
CCTACCGAGTGAGTCACGCCTACCCCGAAAGGGAAACGGCCTAATGGTGTAATAATAATAATAATAATAATAATTGGGACGAATTTTATACTTCTTTTTGTATTTCACTGTATATTGGATTTTATTTTAGTTTCTATTTGCTACAAGAATTAAAAAAAAAGTACTACTACAAGAATATACAGGACTCCTTGATCGAAAAAGAACCACTGTTTAACTACAAATAAAAATTGAACAGTTCAGAATTAATTTATCACGGTCACTGAAATTAATAGATTCAAATTCTAGAAGACACAAGTTTTGTAATTTGAAGTTTTCAATTTTAAGCTTTTAAAATTAAAGCTTAAAATGTTGTTAATTGTTCTCTGCCTTAGGCTGCCTGTAGCCCTTGAGGGATGAGGTAGGAATAGTGCACACGCTTGAGATGTTAGTAAGTAAAACTAACGCGTGTCTGAGGAACTGAGGCGCGTGATCAATCTCGCGTGGCCTTGGGTTCGGTCATGAGTATCCAACGCCGGTGAGCGGCGAGGGTGAGTTCTGGATCTGCGACAATCTACTCACTCGCGGTGGAACTATTGTGACGCGTTGAACGATCGTTGTGAGCGTTTCTTCTCTTCGCTGGCAAGCCAGGCATCGATCTCGGTCATCCCTTTTGGGGTATTTTTACGACTCAAGGGAGGTGGTAACTGAGTCCGCTTGATCTCCCCCTTTATGAGTCGGTTCCACGCTGTGAGTCCGTCCATAACATTAGGCACAGCAGCATCGACATTGGCAGGTAACACGGTACAGACGAGTTACAGAGTGAAGTGTACATATGACTGAGCGAAACTACGGTGAAGCTATAATCGCAAATGACTGCGTGTCGAGATGGCCCCTCGTGATGGAGTAGAGGCAGCCGGCGACCCAGTTAGGCTGGATGAAAATTCCTCTGGGGAGCCGATGACCGACAGAAGCAAAACGTCGGAATCTGGGCTCTCCTCGGTGCGTGGAACGATAGGTCCTCCAGGCAGGGTTGTCGGCAACGTAGGTAGAACAGCAGGGGGTGGCCTGTCCTGTTTATCGGTACCCGGAGAATTTGAAAATATTCGCTCGCAGGAGACGAGAATGTCACTGGCCGGAGGTAGCGGAATAGACGGTGGTGCTCGCAGGGCTCTGGGTACAAGCGGCGAATTGGGGTAGTTTACGTGACGTCCTTCTCGGTGATATGCTGGTAGAGAGAGAGAGAGAGAGAGAGAGTTTCTCCTGCTGGATGCTGGTGGAGGGGCGGCGGCCGGGTTCAAGTTCTCCTTGGTTTCGATTGACGAAACTGCGAGGGTAGCTTGTCGAGTTTTTCGTTCCTCACGGACCCTCTCACGTTCCTGTGATTACCACTCCCACGTTGCCAACCCTCCTGGGTCGGTTCTCTCTCGTTGCGCCGTCCAGGCGACGGATGCTCCGATCGGTGGAGAGGCGATCGCGGCGTACCGCTGTGCGACGGTGTCGGCGCTCTCCAGCGGCTCTCCTATGTCCCTCGTTGCCGCGGGCAGGGCTTCTGCGCACGCGGTCTCGTAGACGGTTGAGGAGCCTGGCAGCTGATTGGCGCCGTCGCTGCTCCTCTGGCATCCGTTGAACGGAGTTCTCTGGGACTCACAAGCTTGCAATTTGTGATTGAGAGGTAGTCCTTCCTCTCGGTCCTCGCTGACGGGCAGTGCGCTGGTTATGGCGCGCGCTATTGGCTTCCCCTGTCATCAAGGGTTTTGCTGGAGTCACTCACGAGGCACTGAGTTCCATCGGATGCCGCTGCTACTATGCCTTCGTTGTACATTTTTATATTAGGAAATATTTTATCACCAACATTACTTGAAAATATCTCGAGATCAGTCTTATCCGTGTTGATTTTTAGTTTTCACCTATGAAAATATTTTTCTAATATTACAACTTGCCCCTGTAACTTCGCTAAAGCCTGTTTTTTCAGCCTTGATGCATAGTATAACTCAGTGACATCCACAAATAGAGCTAATTGCACATCTTTATATTTTGGCATGTCATTTAGATAATATAAAAATAATACCGGTCCCAAGACAGAGCCCTGTGGTACTCCAGCTACCACAGATTTCTCTGTTGAGATCTCACCATTTATTTCTACAACAAATGTTATATCACTTAAATATTCTTTAACAACTTTAATGCAGTATATTCGTATATCGCATTTATGTAACTTAACTATAAGCCCTTTGTGCCATACGGTATCAAACGCCTTTTCCATGTTGAGGAATAAGGCACCCGTACTATGTTTCATATTAAAGTATAGGCTGATGTAATCGGTGACTCGCGCTAGCTGCTGAACTGTCCAATGGCCTGCTCTGAATCCGAACTATTCCGGTATAAATTGCTTTCTAACGCGTTCATCATCTTGGAGTCGCTTTAAGATTATCATTTCAAAGATTTTGCTAAGAGTGCCTAGCAAGCTGATAGGTTTATAGCTTGTAGGCAACGTTTTACCTTTTCCCGGTTTGGATATAAGCAAGATTTTCGCTTTTTTCCCAGTTTTTGGAAAGTATCCCTGTTTTAAACATGCGTTTATTATATGCGTAATTTGGACTATGGCTTTTTCAGGCAGGTATTTAAGTACTATGTTTTGAAACTCATCTAAGCCAGGGGCTTTTTTAGATTTTGTTTTCATTATGGCCCTTTTGATTTCTTAAGGAGTTGCTAGTTGAATGCTATCTAAATCTGATTCTAGTGCAGTGATTTTGTTAAAAAGTTTTTCTACCTCCATATAAGCCCAGCATTTCCCATTTCCCCAGTTAATTGATGCACCTTTTCAAAATGATCTGCTATGATTTCACTTTTATCCTTATTTTTGAATAGCACTCCATTTGAACCCTGCAATGGTGGAATGTTCCTTTTTCTTTGCCCTTTTAGAATTCTAGTCATTTTCCACTATGAGTTGTCTTTTGTATTTATATTAGTTAATTCAGTGCCCCAGTTCTGATTTTTAAAAGTGAAATTTTATTCTTGTATCTTTTTATTCGCTTTGTTTATAATCGGTTTCAGATATTTATTTTTTGTACTTTGTGATATTCTTCTTAGTGTGTTTCTGTATTTAAACTGTTCTATTATATATTTTGGGAGATTGTTATTGAATTTAACGAGTTGGTGTTTTGGGATGTGAGACTTTATAGAATAATTTATCATTTCTGTTCAATTTTTAACACTACTATCGATAGATTGCGTATCATTTAGTCTGAATCAAGTTCGTCAAGTGCTTCTATAATATCCGGGATATTAATATATTTGAGAATGGCTAAATCAACTATACTAGGTCGTGCTTTTGTGTTATAGGGGTAAAGAGTAAAGTTATGAGGGTAAACTAGGTTGAAAGCGTTTCTATCAATAAAGTCATGAATTGTGTTTCCATTCTTATTATTGCAATAACAATTCTAGTTAATATGTTTGGAATTTAAATACCCTGCTGCAATTATTTTATTGCTGAGGTTAAATAAATGATTTAAATCCTTTTTTGAAATATTATTTTTTGGGGCATAGAGAGCTAGAACAAGAATATTATTCTCTAGTTTGATTCCATGTGCTTCTATAGATTCTAAATTTTTCACTGGAATTTCAATGCACGGAATGTTATTTTTAACGTACAGGGCTACTTCACCAACAGCTCTTTTACTTACTCTATCTTTCCTATAGCAAATATATCCAAAAATTCGCGTTTTTAAATTTTTAGTAAACCACGTGTCTCCAACAATTATTATATCTACCTCATATTGTTGAAGGAAAGTAGGTACTTCGTGCATTCTACTTCTTAGCCCATCTGCGTTCCAGTAGAGGATTTTTAATAAGTTTCAATTTTTATCACTAGCCATGAAGTTCAACAGCTAGTTCGTTCAGGGCTTGTAGTCTTTCGAAATTTGTCTTATTTGTTAACATTTTATCTCTAAGTTTAAGGGCTATTTTAAAAAGTTTACCTAATTTGCAAATTTGGTTGATCTCTTGGAATACGTTTCTTATATCCTCATTTCCTGGTTCAGCATGTTTTCCAGATTCCTTGGTTTGAGTTTTATGGTGACGTTGAGTTTCGTTCATGGAGGCCCAGGCTGTGGTCGTAGGCCTTTGGGGTGGTTTTGTCCTTTGTGAAGTCCTTGGTGGGAGAGGAAAGTTCCTTTGTATATCTCCGCTATATCCTTTTACATTGCTGGTTATCATTTGAGTCTGTCCTTGTCGTTTCATTCGCAGTTGCTTCACTTTTCCAGATGCATTTTGGCTTATCCTTATCTCTGATGTTCGGCAAGTCTGATGTAAGGTGTTCTTTGAGGCACTTCACGCACCTAGGTTTGGCATAGCAGTGCTGTATGCCATGACCGAATCTCTGGCAGCGACGCCATTGGGTGACCATTTTTGTATTTCTGAAGTGTTTCCATCTAATCTTCATATAGCAAGCTGCCTTTATTTTAAAGGCTTCTTCAGATTTTTACTTCATATTCACGACATCTTCAATTTGTAGTCCTTGCTCTTCGAGGCTATGTTTCACGTTTTCTGTGGCAAAGTGTCCCAGTCTGTATATGACTAGTTTTTTTAGTTTTTTCTCCCCTTGTTGAATATGTGTGGAATGAGATTTTATTTTTGACTAGAAGGTCCTTAATACTTTTATGGTCCTCTATGCACTCTAGGAAGATTATACTTTCGTTTGATTTTGTGTTCCTTTTAACACTTATCTCTCCAGCGGTTACTTCCTTCATGGTGTTTATAAGTATCGCAAAATCCTCTATTGTATGGTCCAGCATGATGGGTGGAATTTTCCCTTTCTTCGTAGAGTTTCTGGTTTGGTCTATATTTTTCCGAGCGGAGTCACTTTCTGTTTTGTTGCGTTCATCTTCCATAAGTCTCTTCCTTTTGCTCTGATTTTCAGTGATTTGATTTCCTGCTTCCTCGTGCTCCATCTGGGATAGGTCAGTAATATCTGCATCTTCCAAAGTTTAAAGTTCCTCAAATCGATTTGAGAGTTTCAGTAGTTCGCTAATGTTGACTTTGCAGTAGGTTTTATAAGTCCGGACGTTCTTGTCAGTCCTGCCCCTGACCATCAGCTTCTGATTTTTAGGCATTTTGCTCCAGGTGCAGGACAGGGCTAATGGCCCTTCCGCCCTAAGATGGTGACGAACGATCTATAGTCCATCTTCTGACTCCGCAGAGTCGTTTCTGCCCTTTTACCCGTATTTTTTCAAGAGGGAACTGGAAAAGGGGTTCGAGATGCGATCAATCACTCTTCTGTAACCAGTCGGTAAATTGCATTTTTTATAGGGGCTTCTGGAAAAGGGGACCGAGATGTGATCAAGCACTCTTTTGTGGCCAGTTGCTGTAACGTATTTCTTCAAAGAGGGAGCTGGAAAAGGGATTTGAGGTGTGACCAATCACTCTTTTGTGACCAGTCACTGAAAAATATTTTTTAAAGGCGGTGCTGGAAAAGGGCTTCGTGGTATGACCAATCGCTCTTCGATGACCAGTGGCTAAAAGGTATTTTTTAAAAGGGGGGACTGGAAAAGGGGTTCGCAATGAGACCAATACCTTTTCCGTGACCAGTCTCTGAAACGTATTTTTTTAAAGGTTGAGCTGGAAAAGGGGGTCGTGATTTGACCAATCACTCATCTGTGATCAGTTGCTGAAACGTAAAACGAAAAACGGGAGCTGGGAAAGGGGTTTGAGATGTAAACAATCACTCTTCTGTGACCAGTCGCTAAAACGTATTTTTTTAAACGCGGAGCTGGAAAAAGGATTTGTGATTTGACCAATCACTCTTCTGTTACCAGTTGTTAAAACGTATTTTTTCGTTCTCCCCTTGTTAGTGTGTTGTCTACTCTTTATTGTATGCCAACTTGTGTATGAAAAATTCAAGTCCGAAAAAAATATTGGACCTGTATACACAACGAATATTTAAATTAAAGTAAATATTCTATTCCATTAAAATTTCTGGACGAATGGCCGTTCGCTGCGGACAGGCTATTCGCCTAGAATTCTGGTCAAATAGCCGTTCCACTATAATCGTGATCCGCACTTAAGCATCGGTATCCCCATTTGCCTGGCTGTAAAGCTCAACAATCAATTTTGTATCCTTTCAAGTATAATTTTATAGATAAAATACTGAGGTGCCCTGATGACTGAGGCATATTCTAAGTATGGTCTAAGTAGTAAGAAGTACAGTGTTTTTATAGTTAGCGGATTTTTTAAGTTTAAAGCATTCCTCGTGACAAAGCCTAAGGACCTGAGTGTAGTACTCCACTCTAACCCTCTGTAATACATTCCCGTCCAGTAAATACTGGTGTTTAGCTGTTAATCTTTTCCACGAGAATTATATTATTAGGCAATTTTTTAACATTAAGCAACATTCCGCTTAGCGAGCACCATTCCTGGAACCTATCAATATAACTTTGAATTTAAAGAACATCTTCAAGGGATCGAACAGCTTTAAAAAGTTTTAGAATGTCAGCAAATAAAAGAAATAAAAAATATTTGAATACAGTATAGATATGATTAACATAGAGGATGCGATCTGTGGCACCCCCTTAGTAGTTGCTGTGAAAACCTCAGAGTACTGCTCTTCAACATGAGCTGAGTGCGGTCTGTCGCTAAGATAAATTTTTAGCCAGTAGAGTAACATTTAGGACAAACCCAGGACCCTGAGCTTTGACACAAAAGTACAATGGTGAACCTTAACAAAAGCTTTTGAGAATTCAGTGTAAGTCGCGTCAACCTGTATGCCTTCTTTCAAGTTTTTATTGAGGAATTGCGTAAAGGTGCATAAATATGTGGAGGTTGACCTCCCCTCCTAAAACCGTGCTGTTCGTCGATGATAATGTTGTTTAAAGCAAGATAAATTTTATCATAGATGATACTTTCGAACACTTTTACAATGGAATTAAGAATAGTTATTGGTCAATAGTTTCTTATGTCATTGCGATTGCCATCCTTATGCACCGGTATTATTATTCCTTTTTTCCATTCAAGTGGGAAGATTCCCTTAACTAAAGATTTATTAAAAATTACGTACAAAGGTTTGATTAAAGATTTACATCGCGATTTTAAGAGGTTGGGACGCACCCCATCAGAACCCTCTTCCTTGGTTACATCAAGAGTCATTAAGTTATGGAAAATTTCTTCCCTTTCTACATGTATATTCGGGAGATCAATGGTGTCCGTTAGATTAAATGGCACGTCACGAATTTTTGTTGGAGCATAGACCGATTTAAAATAAATCGCAAAAGTGTCTGCAATTTCCGCAGTCGAAGATACATTTTTATCTCCTAAGAACATTTGCTCTGGTATTTTATTGCATTCACTGAATGAGTTAACGTAGGACCAGAACTCTTTTAAATTTGAGATGATCGACTTTTCCGTGTGAATAATGTATTTTCCATAAAATTTTTCCAATAATTTTTTGCATTTTGCTCTTAATTTAGAGAATTTAAAGTAGGTTTGTTTGTAATTATTATGTGCTATTTTTTCATGAACTAATTTTTTCAGTTCAGAATTAAACCATGGAGCGTAAGTGGACACTTTAATTCTTTGTCGTGGGACATAAAAATCAAATGTTATTAGAAAATGCTCGTAAAATACGTCAACCGCACTGTCCACTGTCTAATTTGAAAGTAGTCAATGCCAGTCCACACTGCTGAGATAGTTAGAAATTTCACCAAAATTAGCTCTCCTAAAATTTAATATTATTAAGTTGTCATTGTACAACCTAGCATTGTGATCCGGCTCACAGTGTCCGACTTTGGATTTTTTCGTCCGTAAAACGCTGAGGATTTAATTCTCAACCGATTTAAACCACTCTGGCTTTAAAATACTTGTGAAGGATTATACTTATCGAAAGTATTGCTGCATTTTGGCTCCAATTAGTCAAATCGTCAGAAATCGTCACGGAACGTCAAAAATCGTCGGAGGCAAGTACAACCTTGAAGCATTTAGTGGTCGTAATTCAAAGATAGCACTGAAATAACTATTGGATGTAAATATACGATCGAAAAAAGTATATCCGTGTTTTTTCTTTCATCATTTTCAGTTCAATAATAATTTTTATTTTTAAAAAATTTAAACAAATTACAAATCTTTTTCCCAAAAAACTGCCTGCAGCAATCTATTCTACGGGAAAAAACATGATTAAAAACTTAGTAATATTTTTTTGTATGGGATCATCTTGATAGTACAAAATGTATTTAAACAATTGCGCGATTCGGAGTAAAATGCGAACCTCGTATGCGGCGAGGATTATGTATAAGTTGATCGTCTTCGACTAAACTATTGAATTTAAAGCAATATTAAGGAAGCAATCTCTTCATTATTATTCTATAATCATTAATTATTCCAAAAAAATCATCTTCAAACGTTCTTTGGCTTCTGCAGTCAATTCTTGTTTCTTTGTTTTCTCAATTTTGCGCAACGATGTAATTTTTGGGCCTGACGATTCCAATAAACAATGAAGTATGTCTTTGTTTGTTTTTCCCCTATCTGACATTCTACTTTTATTCTGTCGGGCTTTGCGAAAGACTTTGTTCAGAGCTTCCTGTACCTCTTCAGAATATGAGCCGCATGATCTGCCTAATACCTGCAGAATATCTGCTCCATGGATCAAGAGCTTATGAACTGATGGTGGCATGGTGTACCACCAGTACAGTTCAACGAACAGTTTTGCAGTATCAATACAATATTCTCTGAATTTTCGGATATTCGTCATGTGTGGCACACTGCTGTGACTTGGAGAATCGTATATAACCTTTCAATAACGCGTTCGTCCACGCCGGTAATTTCTGCAACCGTTTCAAAGTTTTGAAAAAACGTTCTCGCCACGTTACCAGTATTTGTTGTACGGGCTTCTTGTTTTACTTGATCCGCAGTTATTCCTACACGTGCATTCAATTCTTTTTGAATTTTTTTTTAAGAACCGACATTCTCTCTTCGTTGAGTTTTTTTATTTCTGCAATTTGCGTTGGCAACAGTCCTCCTCCCTTCGGTAGATTAATTCAAAGATCGCAATCTAACTTGTCAGAAATGTGTATAACATATTCCATGAACTTCATCCAACTATGCAAGACTGCCAATCCTAATTCTAACAGCTTCGTTTTCTTGTTTTCTTTAGCATTTGTGAAATATTATTCATTTCCCCGTAGATTTTTGATTCGCAAGACTATTACAAACTTTCCCGTTGACCATGGTACACTTAATATCAAGGTAGACTTCCAGGATATGTCCGTCAAATTCGTGCATGAAAGGTTTCCTTACTTTAAATACGCGGTTCATCTCGTGATAAGTATCTGTAATCAGTTTACTCGATTCGGTCTCAAACTTGAAATCTACAGGTCGAGTATGAAAAATTGAATTTGGTTTGTCGTTCTTCCATATAACTACCGAGTCAGCTTTCAATTCTAAAGGACAAAACGTTACCAAAAAAACAGCACTATCTTTTTTTTGCTCGTCACAGCAATCAGATGTCCACCGCTGCCTTGTCGATTGTAGTCCAAGGCCCCATCCATGCCCCACTTTCCTGTTAGCGTCAGTTTTGTTCCCTTCAATTTTTCCATGAGCTTATCGTCAACAGTCGTGAGAATTCTCTTGATCATATGCTCCAATAGTGGAATCAACGTAACACTGCCTCCAAAAATAGAAATCTGCATATTTTTTTCTTCTTGGTGACATGTTTTCCTTATTTTCGTTATCGTGTCGTACCCAAGTAGCGATTGATGGTTGTTTATTATCTCTAAGTGCGCCCTAAGCTTCTTGTAATCTAGTTTAGACAAGTGCGCATCATACAGTAACGCTAGAGGCTGATGATAATTTACAACATTTTTAGTCTGGTTATCTTTGCAAACATCAAGGGTCTGCAGTTCACACGATTCTCTAGACTTTCGTTCTCTTCGTTGCAGAACACGTTTGAATTCATCGACACAATACTGGGAAAAAATTTCGTCGTGGCGTTTATCCTTTGATTTTTGCGACAGCATGAATGAAGTCGCATATTTTGTTTGAAATGTTTTTCGGATGCGAGAAACACCTTGCCACAATTTGCTATATTCCGACAAAAAACTAATTTTTAATAATTTGTTCTCCAGGTTTATACCTATTCAATGAAGGTTCTGTCCACAATAACTCGCACAGCTCCTTGTAAGTCTTGTCGTATTTCATCGTGACAAAAAATGGAATATTTCTCCTGAAATAATAAATAAAAATATTAAATGCCAAAAACCATCTGAAAATCAACGAAAAATGAAAAGCGTATATATAGTAGCGCTTCTGTAAATTTCTCATACTAGTAACGGACAACAAATTCACCAAAGGTACTTGCTCCAAAATAAGATATCTTGAATTTAAAAAAAAGTCTGGTATAAAAATAAAATTTTTCGCTTTTAACTATTATTTTGAACAATCTAACGATCAATAGAGAAATAAAGAATATGCTAATCGATTATAAAATTGGCTAGTTAAAAATAAATATTGAGCATGGATTTCAGAAACAATGTGTTTTGAAAATTGATGTTATTTGGAATTGTCAAAAAATATGTATTCTTTGGTTAAACCCACTTTTATAATTAATTAGTTTTTCACAATTGATTTCAATTTTTAAAAAATGCAAAAGGCAATACGTGATAAGAAGATGTTAGTACTACTCAGATAAAATTTATTCATAAATTTACAGCAACTTATTTGTAATTTGCACTATAATGTTTCAATGGTATTGTTAAATTTATTTAATAATACTTACAGCTTATCTTGCTGGAGAATAGGTGCTCTAGTTGTGACGCCTAATAACGATCGATGAATAACTAATGAATGATTTCTATTCAATGTGGCATTAACCGATTCACTGCACACAGAATGTTGAACACAGATATCGCGCAATTATTTAAATCTATTTTGTACTATTAAGATGACCTCATACCAAAAATGTTACTAACATCTATAACATGTTTTTTTCGTGGAATCGATTGCTGCAGTCAGTTTTTTCAAGAAAAAAAATTGTAATTTGTTTAAATTTTTTAAAAATAAAAATTATTATCGAACTCAAAATAATAAAAGAACAAATACGGGTATACTTTTTTCGATCGTTTAATTACATCCAATAGTTATTTCAGTGCTATCTTTGAATTACGACCACTAAATGCTTCAAGGTTGTACTTGCCTCCGACGATTTTTGACGTTCCATGACGATTTCTGACGATTTGACTAATTGGAACCAAAATGCAGCAATATTTTCGATAAGTATAACCCTTAACAAGTATTTTAAAACCAGAATGGTTTAAATCGGCTGAGAATTGAGTCCTCAGCGGTTTACGGACGAAAAAATCCAAAGTCGGCCATTGTGTGCGGCTCTGGAAAACTTAAATCGCACATGAGGGGTGAGTGGTATTTGTCAACCGGTAGTAGTCAACTGCTAAACAGTTACTGACGTTTCACAGAAGTTTCTGTTGCTACTAATTGGAAACAGATTTAAATAGTCAAGTAAATCAGATATATTGTTAATTATGTCAACATGCATTCGCAGTGACCCTTCACCAGGTAACAAGCAGGATCCTTTTTGTTGTCATTATTCCAATTAGAATACGGTAAGTTGAAATCGCCAAACATATAAATTATCGTTCCTGGAAGGCAACAAGCAACTTCCTCGATTATAGCACAAGTGTCAACATATTTAGAATAGATAGAGTTCGGTGGAATGTAAAAAACCCCTAATATGAAAGCAGAGGCGCCTATTGCTAATTTAACAGATAGATGTTCGACCGTGTTCTTACTAGTAGAAAGTCTTGTGCTACATAAGCTATATCTGGCTACGATAAAAACACCACCACCACGCAAATTGTCGCTAGTATCTACACCAGTGGCGTAACTACAACCGGTCCAACCGGTTTTAGAGATCTGGGCCCCGAGCACTAGGGGCCCCCCAAAAGTGGCAAGAGAAAAAATTTTTTTATCTAATTATTAGCAAAATGTTCAATATGAAAAAAACAAATTTTTCAATTGTGTTTTGTGTTTTTTAATTGTGAAGAATTAATCCTATCTTTTAGCCAAGTTTCTGTAAATATTATTATATCATATGAGCATGACGGGATAGACTGACGCAATAAGTGCAATTTAGTGCATGCGCCCCTGACATTCTGGTAGTACATCGATAATAGCTGATCGCTAGCTTGAATTTCATCAGGGCTGCGTATATGGGTATTTACGCATGCGCTTATCGTTTGTTGACGATGGCAGCTTGGCTCATTGGGATTATGTTCTTCCTTTCGTTCACAAGAGTCGGAACTCCTCTTCGGAATGTAAACATTAGTTCCGTTTCTTCATCCAGACGACGAGATCACAACTCTTTTTTGACATCCTTGATTTCCTTGAGTTGGTGTTTTGATTTGTCAGGTGCAATCCAGAGATGATTCAGATTGACAGTAGTTTCGGGAACTTTTTTGGCAGCAAAAAACTTGCGTATCAGCGTTTGTGCAACTCTTTCGGGTTCGCACACAAGTTTTACTGGTCTAGGAGTCGTTCTGGTCTGCGAATAAAGGCCAAGTCTAAATGCACGTGGGTTTAAATCTTTAAAATCAGGTAGGAGCTCAGTTAATTGATTTAATAAACCAGGTGTACGAATTTCTTCTGATAGGAAGGATTCATGCTCTGGTAATCCGAATAAGAACAGGTTGCTTTTTCTAAAGTTCCTATCCTCAATTTCAGTTACGCATTTGCGAATAAGAGACGTATGATGAAGGGATTTGGATGGAGGAAATTCGGTTTGTACCTTTAGCTGTGGCCATCTTTTCACACAACATGTCGACTCTTTGCTCTGTTGCATCAATCCTCTCTAAGGCTCCTTCCATTCTGGTAGAGAAATTGTTCATTTTTGACCCCAAAGAGTCAAACTTTGTTGTAATTGTGCTAATTTCGGGTTTGATTATTCCTAAAGCTTTGGTGATAATTCGTTCGATATCATGGGCAGTAAATGAACACAAATCCGAAGGTGCTTCAGTCATTATTGGCGTACGAGATCTAGGTTTACAGAATTTAGAAAAATATCCGTTATCTAGTGTACCAGCGCGATCCGCACATCCACGATGGTAAGGGCAATTACACGCAGGACACAACACGGCATCGACAACCTTGCTTTTGCAGACTCAACAAGTGTTTTGAGTTATTGAGAGAGAGCTTCCGTTTTTTACCATATTTTTTGGAACAGTGTTGCAAAAGAAAACTTTGTGGGTAGAAAATAAAGTCTATTTTTCTCACAAACCTTACTGACTCATTATGGAAAATTTTAAAGCATACAGAAAAACTTAATGTTCACTTCTCGATTTTATTAATAATGGCTCCTAAAGGCTCCTTACATTATTATTAATTATACATTATTCTAATTATATTGCAAGATATTTAAATGGAAACAATATTTTAATGAAAAAAAATTCTCTTAGACTATTCTTGTTAATATTATAAACAAATTCAGTAAACAAATGCATTATGTGAGCATTTGTCGTCGGAAAAACTCGTTTTTTTTAATGTCAGTCATTTTACTTAGGAACTTTATGATAATTTCAGTAACATTTATCAGTAGTTGATTAATTTTATGTTTTGGTAAATAAATTTAATTTTGAAAAGCATTATTCGGGTATTTGTCGACGTAAATTCTCGTTTTTTGTCAAAGTGAGGCTTTTAATTACAGAAAAAAAGTTTTTTTTCATTCAGTACTTACAGTTGGCCAACACTAGAGGGTTTAAATG
>JAAAKG020134799.1:14505-36473 GCA_010014905.2 Druon quercuslanigerum | reverse complement strand
TAGAAGGAAAAAAATTTAGTTAGATCATGATTTTCAATTTCATTATATTAAAATCACTTAAATATAATATTCTTTGAGGAATGTTAATGGAATGTAATATGATACATTTACATAAATATTATTTAAACGATTTTTCTCCGTGTAGATTTTTTTTGTTTTATTTTAAGTTGTTGTATGAAACTGAAGACAATATCAAGAGTAAAATAAGTGTTCAAGTGCACAAATTTTAATTTATTGATTTTGATACAATAAACGTGAAAATTATTATCTAACTAAATTTATTTCTCTAATGGGGAAATAAATCTAGTTAGATCATAATTTTCACTTTCATTATATTAAAATCAATTAAATATAATATTCTTTGAGGAATTTAAATAAAATGTAATATGATACCTCTATATTAATTTTATTTAAACGATTTTTCCCTTTAAAATTTCCTTATTTTCGTGAAAAGTCACTCTATTTCCCCTGTCTTCAAAACATTTTGGGCCCTAAAGTCTACTAAAATGTTACGTTTGTAGATGTTTTTTGTTTCATTTTAAGCTGTTGTATGAAACCAAAAAGAATGTCAAGAGTAAAATGTCAGTATTTAGTTTACCAATATTTTGTTCTAAATTATTTATTTATACCCAAAAACAATTTTTAAGCGCACAAATTATAATTTATTGATTTTGATGCAGTGAAAGTGAAAGTCATGATCTGACTGAATTCGCTTTCCACTCTTATATCAATATTCTCTGCAAAATGTTAATGGAATTTTATATGATACCTATAAAATAAATTTATTCAAACGAATTTTTTCCTAATTATTTCCATATTTCTCTGAAAAATAATTCCATTCCTCCTGTCTTTAAAGAATTTCGGGCTTATTTTTTGGGTTTATTTTATTTTACTAATATTTTGTTCCAAATTATTTATCTATATCCAAAAAAAAAAATTCAAGTGTACAAATTATAATTTATTGATATTGATACAATTAAAGTGAAACTCTTGATCTAACTAAATTTATTTCCACAATTTATTAATATATAAGAGTGGGGAAATAGATTCAGTTAGATCATGATTTTCTATTTTATTAAATTAAAATTAATTAAATATAATATTCTTTGACGAGTAATAATGGAATGTAATATATTATCACTCTATTTTCTCTGTCTGTAAAACATTATAAGCCCTAAAGTCTGTTGAAATGTTATATTTGTTCTATCTGATTTTTTCATGTAGTCTGGTCACTTTGGAAATGATTATCTCGGATGAAAAAAATGGTGCAAGCTAATAGTAAGGTGCATGTCAATGCGTCATTATTTCTGCATTGATTAAATGTTTAGCGGTTATTGTAAAAAAATCTGGCGAGAAACTGTCATCGTTTTTTTGCAAAAAAAACACCGAAATCATGCACTTCGAGTAGATATCTCAACTTTGAGAAGCTCCTGTATTGACAAATTTGCGTATAAAATTCCAAACATTTTTTTTATTGATTCCTCAAATCCTTAAGAACTCATATATTAAAAAAAAATACAATATTTTTATAAACATGACTATAAAGTCGTTCACCATAAAAAATATTATCTTTAGTACTACTGCACCTACGATAAGAAAAGTATTTATTCAAAAGAATTTTTTATCAATTATTTCCATATTTTTCTGAAAAATAAGTAAATATTTTGTTCTTATTTGATTATTTACACCGAAAAACAATGTTCAAGTGTACAAATTATAATTTATTGATTTTATACAATGGAAGTGAAAATCATGACCTAACTAAATTTATTTCCCCAATCTTATTAATGCATGAGAATGGGAAAATAAATTTAGTTAGACCACGATTTTCTATTTTATTATATTAAAATCAATGAAATATAATATTTTTTGAGGATTGTTAATGGAATGTAATATGATACCTTTACATTTATTTTATTCAAACGATTTTTCTCCTATTATTTTTCCCCTAAAGTCTGTTGAAATGTTAGGTTTGTAGATATTTTTTGTTTTATTTTAAGCTGTTGTATGAAACCGAAGACTATATTAAGAGTAAAATGTCAGTATTTATTTTACTAATATTTTGTTTAAAATTATTTATTTAAACCCAAAAACAATGTTCAAGTACACAGTTTTATAATTGATTGATTTTGATACAACCAAAGTGAAAAATATCTAACTGAATTTATGTCGCCACTGTTATATTAATATTCTCTGAAGAATGTTAATGGAGTCAAAAGGTCTATGAATGACGAGGGAGAACTCGAAGAGCGAAGGAAATATACATCACGATTTACTATATCTTGAATACCCTGAAGTGGAATAGTAGCCAGTTTAGAAGTCATTCATAAAATATTTTCAGGGGAATTACCTGCGTGCTTCCTTCAAAACGAAATCCGGTAGCATTTCGGATTGTCAAGCATTGAATGACCCTTAAGCGATTTGGGTGGGCGAAGGTATTTCCCTTCTTTTTCATCATTTTTTCTCCCTTTCTTCCTCTCTCCTTCTCCTTTTTCGCCACTATTTCTATTTCCATTTCATTTTTCCTCTCATTTTTTCCATCCCCCTACCCTCGCTCTCTTGTTCATTCACAAGATTTCCTGACCGCAGGCCATTCTATAGCACTTGGGGATATGCGACCCCCCTACTCACAGCTTCCGCCACAATAAAATATCGAAACTCGGTTGGAGAACCGGCCTTGACAAATGACAATGCATAGAAAATACAAATATTTTGTAATGGCTTTTGTAATGGCTCGCGCGATTTCACGCGACAAAGCACATCGACGCCGATGTCGACTTTTGATGAAAGTGCGATCTCGCATCTTCCCAATTTCAGGCAAGTTGTCCGCATCCTGCTGAGATTGAGGAATATCGAGCAGCTGAAAAATTAGCAGGGATCAAATTGCTGCGGCTTTTTCTTCTTCCTCATCTTCGTTTTAAACGATTGTAAAATCGATCTTTTGAGAGCCCAAGGGGAAGGAAGTGAATAATCTAAATTCTAAAGAGAGGCTTTTGTCAGTTTGAATCCACTTTTTATGATCTTGGTCATTCCAACATTATCGAGTTTGAATTTCTCCTAGGAGAATAAGAACACAGTCATTCATAAGGGATTTAAATTTGAATTTAGAAAGAAAGAAATATAGATTTTCAAACAAGAAAGATGGCTTTTTACCATAAGTATGAATTTTGAATCCAAAAGAACAAATCTTCAAAAAAACTGCTCGAAAAAAAGCATTTAAATTGTGATCTTGGTAGTTCCAACATTATTGATTTTTAAATTCTTCAAAAGGAATAAGAACAGGGTCATTGATAAAGGATCATATTTTAAAAATTTTATTTATTAATTTTAATTATCAATTTTTTAATATTTTTAACCTCCTGACCACCTAGTTGATAACCGTTGTTTTACCCTATTCGTGAAATATCACTCTACTTGGATTCTTTAACCTTTAAAGGATCGGAAAAGAGTGATTTTTCACAAAACAGAAAAATACTAAGGGAAGAAGTCTTATTAATAAAATTAAAGAATATGTATCATACTACATTCCATACGATCCGCTTCAGATTTCAAGTCTTGCATTTTAAAAAAAGATAAACTTTCAACGAAAGATTTAACTTTTAAATAAGAAAGAAAGAAATATGAGTTTTTAAGCAAGAAAGATTTTTGAGAAATATCATTCTACTCGAATCTTTGAAACTTTAAAGGATCCAAATAGAGTGATTTTTTATAAAAATATGAAAAGACTAGGGGTATAAAATTTTTCTGAATAAAATTAATGTACAGGTATCATATTACATTCAATAAGATACGCTTCAGATTTCAGATCTTGCTTTTTCAAAAGAGATTTATTTTCAAACGAAAGATTACAAATTTTAAAGAAGAAAGATGACAGTTAAATTATATGATCTTGTTCGTTCAAAAATGATCGATTTTTAAATATTTTGTAAAATATTTTAATCCTCCCGACGACCTAGTTGATAATCGTAGTTTCATCCTATTTTCGTGAAATATCACTCTACTCGGATTTTTTTAACCTTTAAAGGATTCGAATAGAGTGATTTTTCACGAAAATATGAAAATACTAGGGGTATAAAATTCTTCTGATTAAAATTAATGTACAGGTATCATATTACATTCAATAAGATACGCTTCGGATTCTAGATCTTGGTGTTTCAAAAGAGATTTATTTTCAAAGAAAGATTAAAATTTTTAATCAGGAAGAAAAAAAGACGAATTTTTAAAGAAGAAAAATTAACTTGTTATCATAAAGGAAGAATTTTTATTCCAAAAGGACAAATCTTCAACAAAACAGTTAAATTATATGATCTTGGTCGTTCCAAAATTATCGATTTTTAAATATTTAAAAAAATATTTTTAACCTCCTGACGACCTAGTTGATAACCGTGTATAAAAATACTAGAGGAAAAATTCTTTTAAATAAAATTAATGTATAGGTATCATATTACACTCAATAGTATCCGCTTCAGATTTTAATTCATGTAATTAAAAAAAAAACTTTCAAGGGTAGATTAAAATTTTAAATCAGCAAGAAAGAAAGGAAGATGAATTTTTAAACAAGAAAAATGACTTTTTACCTTAAAGGATGAATTTTGAATTCAAAAGGACAACTCTTCAACAAATCAGCTCGCAAAGCATTTAAATTAGGATCTTTGTTTTTCCAACATTATCGCTTTTAGATTTCTTCTAGAAGAATAAGAACACGGGAATTCATAAGAGATCATCCATAAACTACAATACAAATTTTTAAATATTTTAAACTCCCTGACTCCCTCGTTAATACCCGTAGTTTTATCCTATTTTCGTGAAATAACACTCTACTCGGATTCTATAACCTTTAAAGAATCCGGAAAGAGTGATTTTTCACGAAAATGGGAAAATACTATGGGAAAAATGTTTCTGAATAAAAATTAATGTATATGTATCATATTACATTCAATAATATTCGCTTCAGATTTCAGATCTTGCTTTTTTAAAAGAGATTTATTTTCAATGAAAGATTTAAATTTTATATCATAAAGAAAGAAAGATGACTTTTTATCATAAACGAAGAATTTTAAATCCAAAAAGTCAAATCTTTAAAAAAACTGCTCGAAAAGCATTTAAATTATGATCTTTGTTGTTCCAACATAATCATAATAAAGCAACATAATCAACAAATTTCTTCTAGAAGAATAAAAACACCATCATTCATTAGAGACAATCCATAAACTACATTACCAATTTTTAAAATACTTTTAACCCCCTGCCTCCCTCGTTAATAATCGTAGTTTTATCATATTTTCGTGAAATATCACTCCACTCAGTTTCTTAAAATGATCCGAATAGAGTGATTTTTCCAGAAAATAGGAAAAATTCCTAATCAAAATTAATGTATAGGTATCATATTACATTCAATAAGATACGCTGATGAATTTTTAAACAAGAAAGATGACTATTTTCGTGAAATAACACTCCACTCGGATCTTTGAAACTTGAAAGGATCCGAATAGAATGATTTTTTTACGAAAATAGGAAAATACTAAGGGAAAATTCTTCTAAAATAAAATAAATACGTATATAAAATAATAAAATAAATAATAATAAAAATTCTAAATAAAATTAAGGTAAAGGTATCATATTACACTCAATAGGATCCACTTCAGATTTTAAGTCTTGCAATTTAAAAAAGATAAACTTTCAACGGAAGCTTTAAATTTTAAATCAGAAAGAAAGAAAGGACAACTTTGCAACAAAACAGCTCGCAAAGCATTTAAATTATAATCTTTATTTTTCCAACATTATCGCTTTTAGATTTCTTCTAGAAGAATAAGAAGACGGCCATTCATAGGGGATCATCCACAATTTACGTTAGCAATTTTTTAATATTTTTAACCCTCTGAGTCCCTCGCTAATAATAACAATAGTTTGATCCTATTTTCAAGAAATATTACTCCACTCGGATATTTTAAACTTTAAAGGATGCGAAAAGAGTAATTTTTCACAAAAATAGGAAAAATTCTTATGAATAAAATTTATGTACAGGTGTCATATTACATTCAATAGGATCTCCTTCAAATTTCAAGTCTTTCAGATTAAAAAAACGGATGATTTAAATTTTAAGTCAGAAAGAAAGAAAGATGAATTTTTACCATGAAGGATGAGTTTTGAATCCAAAAGGTCAAATCTTCAACAAAACAGCTCGAAAAGCATTTAAATTATGATCTTTATTGTTCCAACATTATAGATTTTGGATTTCTTGTAGAAGAATAAGAATACGGTCATTCATAAGAGATCATCCATAATTTACGTTAGCATTTTTTGAACATTTTTAACCCTCTGACCCCCTCGTTAATAACCGTAATTTTATCATATTTTCATAAAATATCACTCCACTCGTATTTTTTAATCTTTACAGAATCCGAATAGAGTGATTTTTCACGAAAATATGAAAAAACTAGGGATATAAAATTCTTCTAAATAAAATTAATGTGCAGGTATCATATTACATTCAAGATTTATTTTCAAAGAAAGATTGAAATTTTAAATCCGAAATAGATAAATATGAACTTTTAAAGAAGAAAGATGACTTTTTATCATAAAAGAAGAATTTTGAATCCAAAAGGACAAATCTTCGACAAAACAGTTTGCAAAATAATTAGGTTATATGATGTTGGTCGTTCCAACATTATCGATTTTTAAATTTTTCGAGAGGAATAAGAACTCAATGATCAGGGATCATAGATAAACTATGTTACCGAATTTTTAATATTTTGAACCTCCTGAACACCTCGTTATTAACCGTAATTTTATCCTATTTTCGTGAAATATCACTCTACTCGGGTCCTTTAACCGTTAAAGGATCCGAATAGAGTGATTTTTTACGAAAATATAAAAATACTAGGGGACAATTCTTCTAAATAAAATTAATGTACAGGTATCATATTACATTCAATAGGATCCGCTCTAGGTTTTAAGTCATGCAATTTAAAAAAAGATAAAATTGCAACGAAAGATTTAAATTTTAAATCAGAAAGAAAGAAAGATGAACTTTTGAACAAGAAGGATGACTTTTTACCATAAAGGAAGAATTTTGAATCCAAAAGGACAAATCTCCAACAAAATATTTTGCAAAACAGTTAAATTATATGACCTTGGTCCTTCTAACATTATAAATTTTTAAATTCTTCGAGAGGAATAAGAACAGTGTCATTGATAAGGGATCATACATAAGCTATGTTACCAATTTTTTTATATTTTTAACCTCGTGACCACCTAGTTGATAACTCTAATTTTATCCTATTTTCGTGAAATATCACTCCGCCCGGATCTTTGAAACGTTAAAGGATCCCAAAATGAGTCATTTTCACTAAAATATAAAAATACTAGGGGAAAAATTCTTCTAAATAAAATTAATGTATAGGTATCATATTACATTCAATAGGATCCGCCTCAGATTTTAGGTCTTGCAATATAAAAAAAGATAAACTTTCAACGAAAGATTTAAATTTTAAATCAGAAAGGAAGAAAGATGAACTTTTGAACAAGAAAGATGACTTTTTACCATAAAGGATGAATTTTGAATACAAAAGACAAATCTTCAACAAAACAGCTCGCGAAGCATTTTAATTATGATCTTCGTTATTTCAACATTATTGCTTTTGAATTTCTTCTAGAAAAAAAAGAACACGGTCATTCATAAGGGATCATAGATAAACTATGTTACCAATTTTTTAATATTTTGAACCCCCTGACACCCTCTTTATTTCTTTGAAAAATTAATTGATTCATTCATTCTTTAAAAATCTTTAACTTTTAAAGGATCTGAATAGAGTGATTTTCACGAAAATATAAAAATACTAAGAGTAAAATTCTTCTAAATAAAGTTAGTGTATAGGTATCATATTACATTCAATAGGATCCGCTTCAGATTTTAAGTCTTGCAGTTTGAAAAAAGATAAACTATCAAGGGAATATTTAAATTTTAAATCAGAAAGAGAGATAAATGTTTAAACAAGAAAGATGATATTTTACGATGAAGGATTCATTTTTAATCCAAGATGGATAATTTTCAAAAAAAAAAAAATGATCGCAAAACAGTTTAATCATGATCCCTAAGGGGGAAAGTATCCAAATAGAATAATTTTTCACGAAAATAGAAAAATATTGAGGGAAAAAATCTTCTGAATAAAATTAATCTATAGGTATCATATTACATACAATAATATCTGCTTCAGATTGCAGGTCTTAATTTTTCAAAAGGGATTTATTTTCTATGAAAGTAAGCAGGAAAGACGTCGTTTTACCATAAAGGATGAACTTTGAATTTAAAAAGACAAATCTTGAACAAAACAGCTCGAAAAGCATTTAAATTATGATCTTCGTTGTTCCAACATTATCACTTTTAGATTTCTTCTAGAAGAATAAGAACACGGTCTTTTAGTTTAATTTTTTACTTTATTTATTTTTAAAAATTTTTTTTAGTTTTAATTTTGGTTACAAAAATTGAGTAATTTTATTTTCTACCTAAAATATAAATTTTCAACTAAAATGCTAAATATTTGACTAAAATACTTTAATTTTTAATAGATAAGAAGTATTTTTCAACAAGAGGATTAACTTTCTGATAAAAACTTTCAAATTATAAACTACATTACCAATTTTTTGAATATTTTTAACCCCCTCACACCCTTATCAATTCTTTCAAAAATTAAATTATTAATTAATTATTTAAAATTCTTTAACCATTAAAGGATCCGAATAGAGTAATTTTTCACGAAAATAAGAAAATACTAAGGGAAAAATTCTTCTGAATAAAATTAATCCATAGGTGTCATATTACATTCAATTGGATCCGCTTAAGATTTCAGGTCTTGCTTTTTCAAAAGAGATTTATTTTCAATAAAAGATTTTAATTTTTAATCAGAAAGAAAGAAAGATAAATGTTTAAACAAGAAAGATGATATTTTACGATGAAGGATTCATTTTTAATCCAAGATGGAAAATTTTAAACAAAACAGATCGCAAAACAGTTAAATTATGATCCCTAGGGGGATAAAGTATCCTAATAGAATATTTTTTTACGAAAATAGGAAAATAATAGGGGAGAAATTCTTGTTAATAACGTTAATGTATATAGGTATCATATTACATTCAATAGGAACTTTGTATTTAATTCGTTTTTTTGTTAAAAATTAATTTTATGGGTGAAAACTCATATTTTTTATTAGAAATCGATCTTTTTTAGTTGATAATTCATGTACTTTGTTAAAAATTTGCCTTTTTTGGTCGAATATTCATTATTTATTGAAAATACGACTGCTTAGGTCTGAATAAATTTTGGTCGTTTGAGGATTTCACAATTTGGTAGAAAATAAAGCTATTAAATTAAAAATTAGTTTTATTGTTGAAAATTAAACTATTTAGTTGAAAATTTAACTTTTTGATAGAAAATTAATTTTTTTGTTAAAAAGTCATATTTTCGGGTTGAGAATTCAACCGACTTGTAGATAATTTTCGTTTTGGAATTAAAATTCAACAATTTTCTTGAAAATTCATGTACTTTGTTAAAAATTTGTGTATTTTGGTAGAACATTAATCCACTTGCTAAACAAATGATCTTTTTTTTTATTTTAACTAGTTGGTTAAAAAATGACCTTATTTGAATTCAAAATTTAATTAATTGGTTGAACGCTGAAAGAGCTTGTTATATTTCATATTATTTTAAGATTCGCCACCATGGTTTGAAAATTTACTATTCAGTTTAAAAATCAAATTAATTAAATTTGCAAATTTTTATTTTGCATTTGCAACAAGTAGCAAATTAATTAATTAATTAACAGTAAATTATTCTTTCGGATGAAGAAATCATCTATTTGTTTCAAAATTGAATTATTCCATTTTTAGAAAATTTATCTTTTTAGTTCAAAAATCTTTTTTTGAGTCGCATGTTTTTTTAATTCACTATTTCAATTGGAAAGTCATCTTTTTTATTAAAAAATTAACTTTTTTGTTGTAGATTTATATTTTTTTTTGAAAATTTCTTTTTCCGTGATTAAAATTAAACTGTTCTGTAAAAAAAATTATTCTTCTTGTTTCAAAATGCATCATTTTTTCGTAAAAAATTTATATTTTTCGTTTAAAATTCAACTATTTCTACGAAAATTGAACTCCTCAGTGGAAAATTGACTTTTTTCTTGAAAAATATGATTTTCGGGCTACAAATTTAACTGTTTTGTAGATAATAATTCATTATTTGGCTTCAAAATGTGACTATTTGGTTGAAAAATTATCTCTTTGAAAAAAATTTAACGATTTTGTTTTTAGAAAATTCATCTTCTTACTTTAAAAAATCTCCTTTGGATTGCATGCTTTGGTTGAACATTAGTTTTTTTGGTTCACAATTAATTTTTTTTAACTTTCTGTATTCCTGTATTTTGCTGAAAAATCCTTATTTTTTGTATGAAATTAGTTTTCCTGGTTAAAAATAAAACTATATTTATTAAAATTTAACCATTTAGTAAGAATTAACTTTTTGGTTGAAAAATACGATCTTCAGGAAAATAATGCAACTATTTTTTTTTATTAATTCCTTTTTTTTTGCTTCAAAAATCCACAATTTCATTAAAAATTGATGTCTTTAATTGAAAATTTGCCTTTTATGGTAGAACACAAATTTTCTCGGAGGAAAATTAAAGTATTTGGTTAAAAATTGATCTTTTTGGTTAAAACATATACTATTTAGTAAAAAATTTAACTTTTTGTTATAAAATTCATCTCTTTTTATTAAAAATACATCTATTTTGTTAACGATTCAACTATTTTGTACAAAATTTAGTTAAAAAGATTCAAAAGTAGTTTAAACCTTGAGAAGATTACAAAAAGATTAACAAAATGTAGATTTATGAATATTTGGAAAAAAGATTTCTGGAAATATTTAAATAATTGTTTATTTTAAAAAATTAATTAAAAAAGAATATTGAAAAAAAGTTCGAAAGATTTATAAAATTGTATAAATAAACCAGAAAGTTTTAAAGGCCATTTATTTAATTATTCATAATTTTTTTAAATTTGGGGAAAATTTTTAAATATGTTCAAAGATACTTAGAAAGTGTTCAACTTTTAAAAAGATTCGAAAATAAATTAATATTAAAAAGGATTCCAAAGATTATAAACATTATATAGATTTTTTAAGATTTTAATAAAAAAATTATAAGCTTTTTAAGAATTTTAAAAAGTTTCAATATAGAATAAAATTTTTTTGAAATTTCATTAGAAAAATTCAATTTCTTACTTTGATTTTTTACTTTTACAAATTTTTATATTAAAAAGTGATATCAAAGAGAAAATTAAAAAAATATTTTAAAATATTTAAAATGATTTCCTAAAATTTTGAAAATTAATTTAAAATATTATAAACCAAAATTGGACATTTTTGCAAAATTAAAAAAAAGCGCGCTCTGTCTAGTAAACCGTAAAAAGGTTTTTTTCTTACAAGCTGCCTGGATTGTATTCCTAACCTTTTTTTCAGTCAAAATTTCCTATTTTGAGTAGAAAATTTATTTTCCGATAAAATTAAGACTTTCGCCATTTTTTACATACTAAAAATTATCATTTTATATTAAATATTTCCATTATTTATGGTAATATTCCCAAGCACTCAGGAATAAAGAAATCCGACGACATTTTGGGAATTCGCCTAAATTTTTAAATAATTTTACTTTTATAAAATAGGAAATAATCCAAAATATAATGAGGCATTGTTTAAAGAATCTTTTTCCAATATTTTAAGGAAATTGACTTTTTTGTATTTTTTTGCGTGTTGGGAATTTTCCCATTTTTAAAAATAATAAAGAAAATAAAATACTAAAATAAAAAAATAATAAAATCAGAAAGAATAAGAGGAGTAATATAATATAATCAGTCAGTTTGTATTTTTTAACGAGCTTTGACGTATGATGACTTTGTGAAGCTCTCTGCCTCGGGTGATTGCTAGAGAGATTGATCAGCGACCCGCGTCGGAGCAAAGTTGCAAATTAATCTTAAACGTATCCCTTCTCCTTCACACCCCTTACTTGCCAGGGACTTAGTCTAATATTGAAATAATAATATTAATAATATTATAAAAATTAAAATTAAAATTATTGTTTATCGAGTATTTATATAGTATCATGAAAAAATAGAAATAAAATAAAATTGCTGACGTTTTTCTTTTGTCTTGCAGACTCATTCATCGGCCACTCCTCTTTTACACGCGGAACTGAGAGACAATAGTGTCCGATATATGATGAATTCCAGCTCGCTGAACTATTAGTGGCTTCCGGCAACAGAAAGCAGCACTTAGCCGTTCATATCGTTGACGAGCAACGTCAGCCAATTTCACCATGATGGTTCTTCATGGGGGGTTATTAAGAGCCGCATTTCATTTATCATGACATAGCAACGATGCGCACTTTTTGAAAAAACTTCAAAGAAAAAAATTATTTTTATTTATCAAGTTCTTTTATTTTATTTTGTTCAAGAAGAATGCTTGATAAAAATGTCGGAGAAATCTTGAAAACCATACTCTTATTACTTAAATTTGTTTGTGGACCGAGACAGAGAAGTGTTTTTTACGGCAGAGCATGATTTTGCAAAACGAGGCGAAGTCGAGGCCTTAGTCGAGGCGAAGCCGATGCCTTGGTGCACAATATGCTATTATTGTAAAACCATGTTCATAGTATACGACAACCGATTTTTTCTCTAGGATTTGCTATTCTTTGTCGTAATAAAACTCATAGAATTAATTATTATGCAATTAAATAAACTATTTGATCATCTAATCACAGTTTGAATAACGATACCAAAAAATTTTATTTTGGTTGTTTCAACGTTGTCTTTGTTGAGGCTTTAATTGTAGCGCATACCAGAGATTCTTTTATCCAGGGATTTTTTCTCCTAATATAACAATTTAAGTAAATCTTTAAGTTTTCGCTATTCGTGAATAGCGACTTAAAAATGTTTTCAGGTTCGAAATCCAACTAGGTAGTTGAAAGTAAAATTACTTCGTTCAAAATTCATTTTTCTTGGTTGATGATTCATCATTTTACTTTTTAAACACTGTTTTGGCTTAAAATTGAACTCTTTTGTTAAATTTTTTTTAAAATAATTTTTTTAAACTAAACAGTTGAATGTTCCATGTCATTTTTGAATTAAATGGGAATTGAAATATTCTATTCTTGGTTCAAAGCAGATCTTTTTTTGGTTAGAAATTGATATATTTTGTAGAAAAATTGTTATTTTTTTTGGTAGAAAGTATATCTCTTAAGTTGCAAAATTCAGGTCTTTGATTTTAAATTCTTTTTTTTGTCAAATATTTATTATTGTCAAATCTCAAAGCAACGATTTTCAAGCAATTTTTATCTGTTTAAAAGATGTTTGTCAGCAAAGGCCGAGCGTAAGTTTTTTAGAAAAAGAGGCGAAGCCGAGGCGTTGGCTGGTAAGAACTGGTCACCGAGGCGAAGCCGCGGCTTTGCTGAAAATAAAGATTATTTGAATCAAATAAATTCTGTCTTCAATATAGGGTCAAACAAATGTTTGTTTGATAAAAACAGTATTCTGAGTGAATGGAGGCGACAGTGTACATAACTTTTAATTTGGCAATTTGGTGGCATTTAAAAAAAAATGTTTGGGCTATCCTCAGAGTTTATTCTTATTTCGGGAATATTATTCAGGTCAAGATTTTCGAAAATCACATTTTTCAAGATATTCCATTTCTTTTCCGACTGTCTCCAATTATAGCGAGACCTTCCTCAAAAGTGGGACGAATAAAATAAGAAAAGTATCGGATGTTTCACGAGAGATTTTACGGTAGACAACGAGGTTTCTCAGATATCGATCTTGGATCCTTGCCATTTTTTTTCAAAGCGTTATTACGATTAAATCAAAAATTATTTGTGTCACCAAAAAATGGGCTCAAGAAAATTTTTAAATTTGAAAATAAATTGGAAAATGTTGGAAAACATTATTTTCAACAAATAATAATGGATTTTGAAAAAAATAGTCCAATTTTTAAAGTAGTGATGAATTTTTAACTGAAATCATAAATATTCATTAGAATAAGTTAAATTTTCGATTAGAAAAATTACTTTCCAGAAGAAAAACTAAATTACAAAACAAACTAACTTTAAAAAAACTACTTACATTTTTGACAGAGTGATGAATTTTAAGTAAAATTGTAAATAATTAATTGTAATTAATTAATTATTAATTAATTTATATCCAAAAAATGTATTTTCAACTCCGATTTTGAATCTTCAACTAAAATAGTTGAATTTTTGAGCAAAGAGATGAATTTTTAATCAAGAGTATTAATTTCTGCCAAAAAGATAAATTCTCAAATAAAAAATAAAATTTTCCAAGAAAAAATGACTAATTAAATTTTTAGTCAAAAAATAAATTTTTAACCAATGAGATGAATTCTCAACTAGAAGTATGGCATATTCAGTTAGAATGTGGTGGTAAACTTACAGTTAATAAAAAAGTTTTCAACCAAAAAAGAAAAAAAATGTCAAGAAAATAGCTAAATTTTCGTTAAAAAAATCCTTTTCATTCAATGAAAAAAAAGTTTTCAGTCAAATAGCTCACACTTCATCGAAAGACATAAATTTTGAATTGAAATGAATCTTAAACAAAAAAAAATCATTTTTAACAAATGAGTTTAAGTTGCAACTATATAATTTATTTTTAACCTTAAACATAAATTTTTGAACTAAAATGATAAATATTTAAATGGAATTCTTAAATTTTTAACCGAAAATGAGTTTTTTTAAACAAAAAGATTAACTGGAATAGAAAAACATAATTTTATACCAAAAAATCGATTTGAAACCAAATTTGTGAATTTTGAATTAAAAAAAATAAATTTTGATCCACATTGTTTAATTTTGAACAAGAAAATATAAATTTTGAAACAATAATGAACATTAAAATTTTCAGTGAAAGGAATTAATTTTCAAACAAAATGATGATTTTTACTAAAATGATTAATCTTTAACTTGAATATTTTAATTTTATACAAAAAAGATGATCTTCAGCCATAAAGTTTAATTTTCTACAATTATTTTTTAATAATAAATATCAATCTTTAAAAAAAATTATTTTTAATAAAAGAATTTAAGTTCCAACTATTTAATTTATTTTTGACCTAAAAGATAAATTTTCAACTAAAATGATAAATATTTAAATGGAATACTTAAATTTTTAACTAAAAAAAAGAATTTTTAAACAAAAAGTTTAACTGGCACAGAAAAACATAATTTTATACCAAAAAAATCGATTTTTAACCAAATATTTGAATTTTCAACGAAAAAGTTGAATTTTTAAATAAAAAAGATAAATTCTCATCAAAATTTTTGAATCCAAATTTTCAGTTGAAAAAATTAATTTTTAATCCAAATGATGAATTTTCAACTAAAATTATAAATCTTCAACTGGAATATTTTAATTTTATACCAAAAAGATAAATTTTCAACCATGAAGATTAACAGAATTATTTTTAAATAAACAATATCAATTTTTAATTAAATAGTTGAATTTTCAATTTTAAAAGAGAAATTTTTATCCAAATTGTTGAATTTTAAACAAGAAAATATCAATTTTGAACCAATAATGAACATTAAAATTTTCAGTTGTAGGAATTAATTTTTAATCAAAATGATGATTTCCACTAAAATGATTAATCTTCAACTTGAATTTTTTAATTTTCTACAAAAAAGATGATCTTTCATCCATAAAGTTTAATTTTATACAATTATTTTTTAATAATAAATATCAATCTTCAACGAAAAAAAATCATTTTTAATAAAAGAGTTTAAGTTCCAACTTTATAATTTAGTTTTAACTGAAAATAAGAATTTTTAAACAAAAAGATTAACTGGAATAGAAAAACATAATTTTATACCAAGAAATCGATTTAAAACCAAATTTGTGAATTTTCAATTAAATAGTTGAATTTTTAATTTAAAAAAATAAATTTTGATCCAAATTGTTGAATTTTGAACAAGAAAATATAAATTTTGAACCAATAATAAACATTAAAATTTTCAGTTGAAGAAATTAATTTTCAATCAAAATGATGATTTTCACTAAAATGATTAATCTTTACCTGAAATATTTTAATTTCATGCCAAAAAGATGATTTTTCAGTCATAAAGTTTAATTTTTTACAATGATTTTTTAAGAAAAATATCAATCGTCAACCAAAAAAAAATCATTTTTAACAAAAGAATTTAAGTTCCAACTATATAATTTATTTTTAACCTTAAAGATAAAATTTCAACTAAAATGATAAATATTTAAATGGAATACTTAAATTTTCAACCAAAAATAAACAATTTTAAACCAAATGATTAACTAGCACAAAAAAACATAATTTTATACAAAAAAATCGATTTTCAACCAAATTTGGGAATTTTCAATTAAATAGTTGAATTTTCAATTTAAAAAAATAAATTTTCATCTAAATTGTTGAATTTTAAACAAGAAAAGATAAATTTTAAACCAATAAAGAACATTAAAATGTTCAAAATTTTCATTTAACTGGAAAATTTTTTTATTTTCTACAATTATTTTTGAATAAAAAATATTAATTTTTAACCAAACAGTTGAATTTGAAACCAAAAAACATTCTTTTTAAACCAAACATAGAATACTTAAATTTTTAGTCACAAGAATTGAGTAATTTTTTTTTGACCTAAAATATGAATTTTTAAATAAAATGTTAAATTTTTAACTAAAATACTTAAATTTTTAACAGAAAAGAAGTATTTCTAAACAGGAGGATTAGCTTTCAAATAAAAAGATAATTTTTACCAAAAAAACGATTTTTAACTAAATATTTGAATTTTTAACAAAAAAGTTGAATTTTCAATTAAAAAGGGTAAATTCTCATCCGAGACTGGAATATTTTAATTTTATACCAAAAAGATGAATTTTCAATCATGAAGAATAATAGATTTATTTTTCAATAAAAAATATCAATTTTCAACTAAATAGTTGAGTTTTCATCCAAAAAATACCAATTTTGTACCAGAAATAGAATGGTTTAATTTTCTGTAAAAAATCTAATTCTGAAGAAAAAAACCGATTTTTAGCAAAATAGTTCAACTTTCTACTGGAATATTAAAATGTTTAGTTAAAAAAATTATTTTCAACAAAGTAGTTACATTCTTAACCAGATATGAATTTTCAATTAAAATTATGAATCTTCAACCAAAAAAAAAATTTTTTTAAAACAAGTTTTTTTTCGCCAATTATAATGAAATTTATAATACAATTTTCTATTATAATATATCAAGATTTACAAAAGGCTGGATATAAAATATTGTGTCAATGTCTACGATCATTTGAAAAAAGTTTCTTTCATTCAAAGAAAATTTGTTTGAACCAAAGACAACTATTCATTGGCACTCAGTCAAAAAAAAAGTTTCTTCACATAAAAAAGCAAGCTGTCTATCTATTAGTGTCAAACTTCATCACGATAAATAAATAATGTTTTTATAAAACATTATAAATTTGGCACATCTTCAAAACGTCAATTTTCCACATTCTTTGTCAACATTTTTTTTGTTTCAGTTCCATCACGCCTTCATATCAAATCGGTCTTGATAATTAAAAAAAAAATTGTGAGACTTAGCTTTTTTGTGATCGTTTCAAAGATTTCTTTGGATGAAAGACAAATATTTTTCTGAGAGATTTACGAAATTTGGTCGACTTTGAAATATTTCATGTCATCGATAGAATTTTGTTAAACTAATAAAGCCTACATTCAAAAAATATTTCCTCTTGTCTGAAACATTTTTCATTCGATAAAAATTGTAGCCTTGGGACAATCGATTTCCGTCCGTTTTACTGAAAATTGAAAACCTTCCCTTGGCAAGGGACCAGAGAGTAAATCCGTGATGTAATGGCAATGGGATGAATCAGTTTTACCTTTTTGGCTTTTTACGAGGCGGCTGGCTTTGTGCCTTTGTGGCCATAATATCGCGACCGGAAAAAGGTATAGAAAGAAAAATATTGTTGGAACTGCATTGCACATATATGTATTTTAGGGTGGTCCAAAATTTTTTTTCTTGTATTTCAATTTAAAATGTATCCTAAACTGTTCCTTTTTATGTCAACAAATGATAAGAAAATGTAATTGGATAATAATATATTATTTAAAAGGTGCTCGATATATATATTTGTGTTTCTCACCTTAACATTTGTCTTCGTGAAAAAGGGGATGTACTATTTCAACTTCTGAAAATTTTTTGGGTGACATATTTTGAACTTATTTTCTATTTATGTTATATAATAAGCTTTTTGATACAAAAAACCTAATTTTTGCAAATTCGAAAAAAGTTTCACTGGAAGATTGTCGTTTTAGTTTTAAATTTTATTATTAAGTTGAAAATTTAAAAATTTTCTTGAAAAGACATCCTTTTTGGTTTAAAATTCAACTGTTTTGTTCAAAATTCGTCTTTTTGAGTTAAAAATTCCATTCTTTTCGTATAGAACATTAGTCTTTTGTTAGAGATTCATATTTTGTTGCTAATAAGTCAACTGAAATCATTTTTCGATTAAAATTATTTGTTCTGAAAAGTATTATTTTTAATTTTAAACTTCATCTTTTAGAAGTAGAAATAATGCATCATTCTTGCATAAAAATGAAACTTTTTTGTTGAAAATTTTACTATTTTCCAGGAAATTCACTTTTTGTTTAAAATTTGTTTCTTTTGTGTTGTTCACCTGTTTAATTAAAATTTCCATTTTTCTTGGACAAACACTTTTTTAAACTTCAAAAATTTTTTTCTAAGTCATCTATTTCAGAAGAAATGTCATCCTTCTTGACTATAAATGCAAATTTTTGGTTAAAAAATCAATTCTTTTTTTAAATTTTCTTTTGGCTTATAATATTTAAGTGTTTTAGTAGAAATTACAGGTTTCGATGAAATTTCAATAAAAAATTTATTATTAAAAATCCTGTTTTAAGATAAATTTCATCTTTTTTGGATGAAAATCCACCTGGTTGAAAATTTAAGAATTTTGTTGAAAATTTATACTTTTTGGTTGAAAATCATGCTTTTTTGTTGAACACTGAAATATTTCGTAGAAATTTACGTTTTGTTTAAAATTAATATTTTTCATTTCATTTCAATAAATTTACATAATTATAAAGTATTATAAAGTATTGTTATTGCCTTATTTTTATAATTAAAAAAATCCGCATTCTATTAAAACAAAAATTATTATTAAACATTTTACTGCAATTGAATAATTAAATTTTTTGAATTATGAATGTTATTTTTTACAAAAAAAAAAATTACGTGCTTGTCAATAATTATTCATTACAAATTTGAATTGGTTTTCGCTATTTTTAGGATGAGAAATTTTTGTCTATTTAATTTTTTCATAGCTTGTGTCACTTGTCCAAAACTGTAATTTTTTAATTTTTAATGTTGTTTTTTTACGAATAAAAACAAAAACTATGCGTCCTATCGTAAAGTAATTCAGCACAAATTCGTAGACCTTTTCAGGGCACGCAATTTTAGTTCATTCATTTTCTTTATCTTGCATGGTTTGACCGCAAAATAGAATTTTTGATTTTTAATTATTTTTTGTATGAACAAAATTGGAATTTTCAACTTTTCGTCAAAAATTAATGTCTTACTTCTCTTGAATTTTTTTCATATCATGCTTTGTTTGGCTAAAAATGTTAATTTTTTTTTGTTTTTTTGGATTTTGAAAATGCTATCACTCTGGTCATTTTTTTCGAAAAAAGTCATAAGGTTAAATTGTTCCAGTTTCCGAATAATATAAATAGCTGTACATAGAATTTTTTAAACTTGAAAAAAATCGTCTAAAATATTTTGACAATGCCCTAATTTTTTGAATTTTTATCCAAAATAGCTGATTTACGAACTGTTTATTTCTTTTTAGGCCTTAAAAAAGTGTGCCAATACAGAATCTAATCTGATCAATCTTTCGAAATTTATCGTGCCTATACGACACAGACTACAGACAGACAGACAAAATCGTTTTTTCTGACTCAAGGGGTTTCAAAACGTGGAGATTTCAGGAAAATCGACAAAGTGAAATTTTACATAAAACAACAACCTTTTCATTAGGATGAGAATGTAAAAAGTAATTCATGGAGATGTTATTTATGAGTTTAATAATTTAAAAAAAAAATTAATATAACAAAGTTTGATTCAGGGTTATTGATTGAATAAATCGATCCTTGTCTTCGGAAATAAAGTATTCGTGCAAATCAATTTTGCCAAAAGAATAGAAAAATTAACGCAATAAGTTCTTGCAATAATCTCTAAGTAATTTTCCTATAAATGGTCCATGATGAGGAAGTTCAAGTTGAGTTCGAAACATGCTGGTCTATAGTAGTATAAAAAAGAATGTGGTTGGATTTTGGTTGACTCTTTCTTTTTTCTCCCTAATTTTTTTTATCTCTAATTAGCCGGGAAGTAGTTAAAAATATATTTTTTATTTGTGAAATTTTTGTGTCCACTGACCATCACTCATAAATTTATTTGAGATTGTTAATGTTTCTTGCTGAATTTAGTGTCAGATAAATTAAAATTGTAAATTCAAGTTGTAATTTTTAAATCATTTTGGATTTAATTTACCCTAAAGCCAACAACACACATCAACATTCAAAATAAAAACTGGATTTCTAACTTCCTCTTTTTCGGCTAATGAGAGACAAATGTACAACCAATGAAAGGAGTTGGTAAGAAGCCTAGTTTTTATTTGTGAATTTTTTGTTTCCAATGACCGATAACAAATTTCTTTAAGCATAATGTTGATGCTTTTTAGGATGCTTTAGAGTCAGATAATTTGAAATTGTAATTTGAAATTTGTTTTCAATTTACCATACCTAAAGCCGGTAACAAATATCAAAGTTCTAAAAGAAACTGATTATTGATGGTCAATGGACACAAAAAGTTCACAAATCAAAAGTAGATTTGTAAATACCTCATTTTACTCCTTGTTGTACATTTGTCTCTAATCAGTCGGAAAGGAGGTACTTAGAAGTCGGGGTTTTTTTTTTAACTTTTTGTGTCCATTGACCATCAATAACAAACTTCTTTGAGAATGTTGATGTTATTTGTTCGCTTTAGGGTTAAGTAAATTTAAATTGCAAATTAAAATTGTAACATTTAAATCGTTTTTAATTACCTTGATCCTAGAGCCATAAGAAATTCGTTACTGATAGCCAATGAACACAAAAAATTCACAAATCAAAACTGGATTTCTAACTACCTCTTTTCAATCCTTGTTGTACATTTGTCTCTAATTAGTCGGAAAGAAGGTAGTTAGTAGTCGCGTTTTTTGTGTGAACTTTTTGTGTCCATTTACTATGAATAACTAATTTATTTTTTTGTTGTTTTTTGTTGGCTTTAGATTAAGATCATTTAAAATTGTAATGTATAAAGTACTTTCAATTGACCTGACCCTAAAGCCAATAACAAATATTAAAGTTCTCAAACAAATTGATTATCGGTGGTCAGTGGACACAAAAAGTTCACAAATCAAAACTGGATTTTCAACTACTTTCTTTCAATCCTTGTTGTAAATTTGTCTCAAATTAGCCGGAAAGGAGGTAGTTAGAAGTCTAGTTTTTGTTTGTCAACTTTTTTTGTCCATTGGCCATCACTGACAAACTTCTTTGAGAATGTTAATGTTTCTTGTTGGCTTTAGATTAAGATCAATTGAAATTGTCATTTGTAAATTGTTTTTAATTGACCTGACCCTAAAGCCAATAAGAAATATCAAAGTTCTTAAAGAAATTTGTTATTAATGGACAATGGACACAAAAAGTTCACAAATCAAAGCTGGATTTATAATTACCTTCTTTCAATCCTTGTTGTACATTTTGCTCTAATTAGCCGGAAAGGAGGTAGTTAGAAGTCTAGTTTTTATTTGTGAACTTTTTGTGTCCATTGACCATCAAT
>JAAAKG020134799.1:0-14405 GCA_010014905.2 Druon quercuslanigerum | reverse complement strand
AAAATTGTAATTTGTAAATTGTTTTTAATTCGCCTGATGGACAATGGACACAAAAAGTTCACAAATCAAAACTGGATATCCAAATACCTCATTTTAATCCTTGTTGTACATTTGGCTCTAATTAGCCGGAAAGGAGGTAGTTAGAAGTCTAGTTTTTATTTGTGAACGTTTTGTGTCCATTGATCATCACTAACAAATTTTTTTTTTAGAACGTTGGTGTTTCTTGTTGGCTTTAGATTAAGATCAATTAAAATTGTAATTTTTAAATTGTTTTCAATTCGCCTGATGGACAATGGACACAAAAAGTTCACAAATAAAAACTGGATTTCTAAATACCTCATTTTAATCCTTGTTGTACATTTGTCTCTAATTAGCCGGAAAAGAGGTAGTTAGAAGTCTAGTTTTTATTTGTGAAATTTTTGTGTCCATTGACCATCAATAACAAACTTCTTTGGGAATATCTTCTTGTTGGCTTTAGGGTTAGGTAAATTGAAATCGTAAATTAAAATTGTAACTTTCAAATCGTTTTTAATTACCTTAACCCTAAAGCAAATAACAAACATCATCATTCTCTAAGAAATTTGTTACTGATAGTCAATAGACACAAAAAATTCACAAATCAAAACTAGATTTCTAATTACTTCGTTGTTAATTAGCCAAAATGTACAACCACAAAATGAGGGAGAAAACAGAAAGAGTCAACCAAAATATTACTTATTAGAATACACATTGACTTACTTCATAACTGCCGAGAGTGGACTTCCTTATAGCGCATCACTACGATCATAAAACATAATTATCTAAACAAATATATCACTTTAATGTGTATTACTTCTGTCATTTCAGCTATAAATTCTATCAGTGAACACCCCCTGAATCTTATCCGATTTGCTTCATCTTCGATGAAGAAAATTTTTAAACAATTGAACAAATTAGGCCACAGTGTGTTTAGATTTAATAAAATTGTTTTGCTATGAAAAATGGACTACCCTAATGTATCTATGCTTGTCGGCATGGTCGCTCAGAGGTTTCTCATATAATATAATATATAAATGTGTGTGTTTGTGTGTTTGTGAAAGGGGTTGCATGTGTGAAGTTGGGTTTGGAAGGGGCGGCAACCCCCTGAAACTCTGGTCTCACCTGGGAAAAGGCGTGGCTTGGCTTGAGAGTGGTCGATATTGGCGCTGCCCCGGGAAGCGAAAGCTACCCTCGATCCTTATTTTCCCGTCGGGAAAAAGAGACGACGACGAGAACGAAAAGGAATGGAAGGTGGAAGCTAAAAAGCCCGGAAGGAAGATAGGAAGGAAGATCTTGGCTGGTGGATAAACGAAAGGAGGCAATCTTTCAATATTCCACTCTTGATCCTGATTTGTTAATTATTGTTATTAATTTCTCACCCCTTGCTTTCATGCCTGTTGGCGGTTTCAATCTTAATTTGCTAACGATGGGGTTAAACCAAATTTAACTGAAAGGTGGGATTTTTCTGGCTGATTTTGATTGTCTGGCAAACCTTGATACTTATTAGATCAAATTTAAAATCATCGCCCGAGTCCTTTTTGAAAAAAGTCGATTTTTGTTTTTTAACAAATTATGAAGTGTGCTATTCCCATACAAGTTAATGATAAAAGATGCTTCTAATTTTGTATTTCAGTTTATGGTTTATTTAATTCTAAATTATGATAGAGACCAACAATTAGAATTTTCTTTGGAGAACCGGAATAATTTTCCTTAACTCTTTAAAATTCCGGATGTAAAAAATAACGAATAAATAATTATTTAAATATAATAAATATAAATAAATAAAATCGTAATTTTAGCACAAGTGAATATTTAATACTTTTCACACTGTTAGAATAATCTTTTATGTTTACAAGTAGCCACAGCGATTAAAAAATTCCGAAAAATAAAATTCCCGACACTGTGAAATTTCCCAATTAGAAATTTCTCGAATAATAAAATTCCCGAATTTAAACAAATAAAAAACAAATTTTAAATTCATGTAATTTTTTTAAATACAGTAATCAAACTTTTGCTTTATCTTTAAAGTTTTAAAGAATTATTGTTTGAAATTAAAACAACAATAATTGTATACAAATAGTATAAAATAATAAATTTTTAAAACACATTTTTGTTTATTTCAGAAATATACTTTCTTCAGCTATTGTTATTTTAAACTAAAACAATAATTCTTCAAAACTGTAAACATTTCGAAAACATTTTTTCTGCAACAATGTTTTTGAATATTTTATTTTTAATAATAAAATAATATTTAACATTAAATAAAATTTTACATTGTTTGGATTGTTTGTATATTTTATAATTTCTCAATTTTCTGTAGGACTGAAAAATTAAAAAAAAAAAATTTCTGACACTAAAATTCCCGACTTGAAAAATTTTCGATTAATAAAATTCACGAATAATAAAAGTTTCGAATATTAAGTTCCCGAATATGAAAACTATTGAATAATAAAATTTTCGAATTGAAAAATTCCCGACAGAAAATTGCCAAATTTTAAAATATCCGAATTTGAAAATGTATTAAAAATAGAATACTCAAATGTTTTTATTTAAAAAATTATTTTAAATGTTTAAAGTTGTTAAAATTGTTATTATCAATTATTGGTATTTTAAATGCAAACAGTTAATTTAGAAACGTTAAACATTAAAATAATGTATATAAAAATTTTTGAGTATTGTATTTTTAATAAATAAATATTAATTATGAAAAATTTCGATTATTTCAATTTGGCAATTTTCTAGTTCAGATATTTTATAATTTGACAATTTTCTGTTAGCAATTTCATTATTTAATAATTTTCAAATTCGGTAATATTATAAACTGTTGGAATATTTTCCAATTCGGGAATTTTTTTATTCAAAAATTATGTAAATCGGGGCTTTAACAAATTTTAAATATAAAAAAAATTCCTGCTTAAATCCACTTTTTTAGGTTGAAAATTCATCTATTTTGTTAATAATTCGTCTTTTTTTGTGAGAAACTAATTTTTTCATTTGAAAATTCAACTGCTTCATTTTTATTTTAAAACTTATCCTTTGTAAGAAAAAAATGCATGTAATTTGTTAAAACTGTTAAAAATTGTTACAAATTCATAATTTTTGCTGAGGATTCAATATTTTGTTTAAAATTCGTTTTTTCAGTTTAATTTAACTATATTATTTTTTGAATTATTAATTCGTCTTTTTTGTAGAAAATTAATCTTCTTTGTTAAAATTCAAGTGTTTTATTAAAAAAAATCTCTTTGATTCAAATATTATTGTTGTTGAAAATAATTATTTTTAACTGAAAATTTAACTATTTCAGTTTAAGCTTCCGACAGTTTCACTATTTGATCGTTAATTCACTTTTTTTTCTAAAATTAAAAAACAATTTGGTCGAAAATTAAACCATTTAGTCATTTTTAAATTTTTTGTAAAAAATTCGTATTTTTGCTTTAAAATCAAATTTTTTCTCAAAAATTAAACAATAATTATAAAAATTGAGGCACATAGTAGGAAATCAACTTTTTGGTGAAAAAATCATATTTTCGGTTTAAAAGTTAAACCGTTTTATAAATAATTTGTCCTTTTGGCTTTAACATGTAACAATATTGTTGATAATTTATGTATTTCGTTCAAAAATTTGTCTTTTTTTGTTGAATTTAATCGGTTAAAAATTTGTTTTTTTTTTTGTTTTTTAAAATCTAACTTTTTTGAACAAAAATTTGATGATTCCATTTTTTGTTCAAAAAAGACTTTTTTTAAGTTTGAAATTTATCTATTTCGTGGATAATTCCATTATTTTGTTAAAAATTCATATTTTGGGTTAAAAAATTAATATTTTTTATTGAAAATTAATCTTTTTGGTTCAGGATTCAACCATGTGGTTAAACATTCGTCCTTTTAGGATGAATTCAACTGGTTAAAAATAAGATTTTTTTAGTTAATTTTTCACCTAAAAATTTCACGATTCCATTGTTGTCTAAAAAAAATATTTTTTAGTCGGAAATTCATATATTTATTGAAGGATTCAATTATTATGTAATTGATCGTTTTTGATTAAAATTCTAACTTTTTTTTTTATAAATTAATTTTGTTTGGTTGTAAAATAATCTTGTTTTGACCGAGGATTCAAGAAATCAGTAGAAAATTAAACTGCCCGATAAAAAAAAATTATAAATTAACTTTATTGTTTAAAAAATTATATTTGTGGGCTAAAAATTTAAATGAGAATTCATTTTTTTGGAAAAGATTACTCTTTGGTTGAATTTTTTATTTCCAATTGAAAATTAAATTTTTGACTGCAAATTTAGATATCCTTTTTGAGATGGAAATTTGTTCTTTTTTACATGCAAGTTCATTTTCTTTCGGGATTATAATTTACATTTTTAACTCAAAAATTTTTTTTCTGGAATCCGTATCATTGTCAACCTCCCCCCACCCCCCATGAAATATTAAAAAAAAATTTCATTTTTTTTTTGAAATTTTTTTGAAACTTTTAAACAACTTTTTACTTAATTCGAATTTTTCCTCAAACTTTTCATAAATCCTGCAAATTTTAACATTAATTTAAAAAAGTTATTAAATTATAAAATAATATAAAATAAACATCGGTAAATTGCAAAATAAAAAAATTCTAATTTTCATAAATTTTGCAGATCGAAGGTTCAACAAAAAATCCATGCTATAATTTTTATTGCTGTAAATAAATTGAAGAATTAATCAACTAATTTGAATTTTGTTTTTAAATTATATCATTTTAAGCAATATTCATTTTAAAAAAATCCAAATTTAATATAGTTTTAAACTTTTTAAGATTCTTTTTTAATATTATGTCAAAGATCATTTTTAAAACAAAAAAATTATTCAAGAATTTCCCAGAAATCTTAATAATTTTTTTAGCCTGAATATTTAAAAATCCTTAAACATCTTTAAACTTTTTTTTTTAAATATTAAAAAATATACATTTTCGTTCAAATTTGGTTGGAACCTTTTCAAATTTTAAATTATTTTCGATTTTTTTTAAATTTCTAAACATCTTTTAAATTTATTTGGTTTTTTTATAAAACTCTTAATCAATCCTGCAAAATAAAAAATAACTTAAAAGTTTCTAATTTTTGTTTAAGATTTTTTAAATCTTCTAATATATTCTCTTAAAATTAATTTTCTAAAGTAAAAAAAAAAACATTTATAATTTTCATATAGGAATCTTAATAAAATTTTCGTATATAATTTTACCTTTAATTGTTTGGAATTTTTTCAACTTTGAATTATTTTTGAAATTCTTTCAAAACTTCTGTATACCGTCTGAAATTATATGTTTTTTTCTAATATTTTTAATAAAACCTGCAAAAATTTTGAAAATGGTAAAAAATCTTCTAGATTATTTTTTCACAAGTTTATACCAAAGATTCTAATTTTTTGCTCGGAAATATAAATTTTCAATAAAAACGTAAATTTTTAATTAAAAAAAATAGTTATATACATCTATAACTATTTTTCTGAATTGAAAATTTATATTTCCGAGCATAAAATTTGAATTTTTGGTATAAACGCCGTCAATAGACTTAAAAGTATTTAAAAACAGATTTAAACAGATTTCCAAAATTGTAGAAAAATAATCTGGAAGATTTTCAAATATTGTAAATTTTTTTAGATTTTATTGAAAATATTAGTAAAAAGTCAAATGATTTTACATGGTATTCAAAAGTTTTGAAACAATTTCAAAAATAATTAAATGTTGAAAAGATTCCAAATAATTAAAAGTAAAATTATATAGAAAAATTTTATTAAGATTCTTATGAAAATTATAAATGTTTTTTTATTAGAAAATCAATTTTAAGAGAATATTTAAGAAGATTTCAAAAGATTCCAAAAATCTTAAACAAACATTATAAACTGTTAAGTTATTTTCTTTTATTTTGCAGGATTGCTTAAGAGTTTTATAAAAAATTTCAAATAAATTAAGGAGATATTTAGTAATTAAAGAAAAAAATAAAAAATAATTTAAAATTTGAAAAGATTTCAACCAATTTTGAACGAAAATGTATATTTTTGAATATTTTAAAACAAAATTTTGAAGCTATTTAAGGATTTTTTAAGATAAAGGATAAAAAAAATTCTTAAGATTTCTGGGTAATTTTTCATTGATTTTAAAAAAAATTATTTTTGACAAAAATTTAACAATTAATACTTCAGAAAAAATTCAATTTGGTTAAAAAATATTCAGTAACTTTGGAGAGATTCAAAATAATTTACAATACAATACAATGTATTGTAATAATTGTATCTGTAGAATTTATGATTTTATTTAATTAATTTTTTTATTTTGCAGTTTACCGATATTTATTTTAAAATTAAAAAATTAATATGATTATTTACTTTTTTATATAAATCTTAATAGTATATTTAAAAAGGCTTAAGATTTCCAAAATAGTCAGAAAATAATCTGAAAGATTTTGACGCATTATTTTACTTTTGCAGGATTGAATAAAAGTTTGAGGGAAAAATAAAATTATGTAAAAAGTTGTTTAGAAGTTTTAACAGAATTTTAAAAAGAATATAAAATTTAAAAATATTTCATACAATTTTAAACAAAATATAGATTTTTAAAAATGTTGAATTCAAATTTCAACTTCAAATTTAATTTCCAATTGGCAATAAAAAATTTAACCAAAGACTAATTTTTCCTGAAAAAATGAATTATTAACCAAATTAATTTTAAATCAAAAAGACGAATTTTCAAGAAAATACATGAATTGTTGCAAATATTCCTAGAAATAATATCTGTTTTATAATATTTGGTAAAATATAACAATTTATATTTTTATAAACAAATTAGATGAATAAATTTGAATTTTTGGAAAATCAAGTACAACGAATTCGTTCCTTTCATGCAAACAGCTTGAGATTAAGTTGAATGTCTCAGCTAGTCACAAATCATAATAAAAATGTATTAATAAATATTTTTAATGAACAATTTATAACAGTTAAGTTATAATTTTCAAAAAATTGTATTTGTTTATCTAAACTATTCAGAAACATTTAAATTATTATAATTCGCTAATTATTATTGAAGATATATTATTTTCAGAAAGATTTTCAATAATTAAAAAAATAAAGGAAAATGTAACCTTGAAAATACGTAAAATTAAAATATTTTATTGCAAACACTATTTACAATAATGGTTATCGATAACTTAAATATTTTTTTCTATTCGGCGTAACTCTTATATTAATATTATATTGAATACGCCTGATTGTACAATATTTTCAAATTCAAAGTCATAAAGTTAATGAATTTTTAACTAAAAACGTTAAAAAAGTGAAAAATGTGCCGTGTAAATTTTATAAATGTTCGCAGTCGAATTACTGCGAATTATAGATCGAAAATTGCAGTCAAGTCTCACTTTTAAAACGTTAAAAATAGTTAAATTTGTGGGGCGATGGTCAATTCCGCCCCAGCTACCTGTGAACCGTCCCCCACTACGCAGTTTCCCCTCACGCCGTCGAGCTGCTGCCACAGAGCTTGGTCAGCGGAGGGGCCTTTTCCAGCAGTAGTGGGAAAACAGTACACAGGTAGCTGGCGCGGGATAGTCATCTGCCCAATTTGTGAAGTTTTCACTTTCCAGTTTAAAGGTCTTCAAAACAATAAATTTAAATTCTAAGCCTTCCTAAGTGGCCTAATATATATAAAAAAAATCTATGAATGAGCATTGTTAATACAAAGGAATTATAAGTGCAATAGATAGTAATTTCAAGATCTCAGGTATGCCCTCCTCTAATCCGACGCGAGATATACTGGGTGAAGGCAAGGGAGGGGTAGCAGTGGTGGGGGTATACGTAGCCAGGTATCTCGGCGAGTCGGGCGATGACCTTCCTTTTTCTCGCCTGGGATTATATTTTGGAAGGCTAGCGTACCTGACAAATTTAAGTTGGACATTTTAAACAGAAATCGCAAATTTAATTTCCCCGATTTCCACAAAAAAATTAATCTGTTCTCCCTTCTGGTTCCACTTCAGAAATTTCCCATGGAATTTATTACTCTAAAATTCGAAGATTTCAAAAAATCTTTGATAAAAATGAAAACGTTTGGCCTCTTTAAGTTGTCAATTCAAGTACATTTATAGATTTCCTTCTTTTTTTAAAATTATACTTTAATGTTAAAAAGACAATTTTCATTTTTTTGGATGAAAATTCAACAATTTCGCTTTTAATTTGTGTGCTTTTAGTTTCTTTTGGTAGAAAGTTTCTATTCAAATTGATTGTTATGCTTTGGTCCATTGTTTGGTTAAAAATTATTACTATAACTATTATATATATATAAAACTATTTTTTTGAATTGAAAATTTATATTTCCGAGTAAAAAATTCGAATTTTTGATATAAACATGTAGAAAAACTAATCTGGAAGATTTTTAAGCATTTATATTTTTTTCAGGTTTTATTAAAAATAGTAAGAAAAGGTCGAATCATGTTTTGAATGGTATTCAGAAATTTTGAAAGAATTTAAAAAATAATTCAAAGTTGAAAAGATTCCAAATAAGTAAAAGTAAAATTATATACGAAAATTTCATTAAGATTCCTATATGAAAATTAGAAATGTTTTTTTACTTTGGAAAATTAATTTTAAGAGAATATTTAAGAAGATTTTAAAAATCTTAAACAAAAATTAGAAACTTTTGTTATTTTTTTATTTTGCAGAATTGATTAAGAGTTTTATAAAAAAAATTCAAATAAATTTAAGAGACGTTTTGAAATTAAAAAAAAAGAAAAATAATTTAAAATTTGAAAAGATTCCAACCAAATTTGAACGAAAATGTATATTTTTAAATATTTAAAATTTTTAAAAATTTTTAATATTTCAATGATTTTATTGTTTTAAAAAGGATTTTTGACATAATTCTTGAAAAGAATTTTAAAAAGTTTAAAACTAAAACAAATTTGGATTTTTTCACTAAATATTTTTCAAAATGATATTATTTAAAAACAAAATTCAAATTGGTTGATTAATTCTTCAATTTATTTAAAGCATTGAAAATTATAGCTTGGATTTTTTGCTGAACCTTCGATTTGCAAAATTGATGAAAATTAGAAATTTTTTATTTCGCAGTTTACCGATATTTTGTTTATAATTAAAAAATTAATAATGATTCTTTACTTCTTAAAATTAATGTTTAATTTTGCAGGATTTGCAGGTTTGAAGCAAAATTCGAATGAAGTTGAAAGTTGTTTAAAAGTTTCAAGAGAATTTCAAAAAAAAAATTTAATTGTAAATATTTCAAGGGGGGGGGGGAGGTTGACAATGATATGGATTCCTCAAAAAAGAATTTTCAGTCAAAAAAGTAAATTATCATCCCAAAAGAAAATGAACTTTCATGAAAAAAAGAAAAAATTTCAACTTTAAATAGGATAGCTAAATTTTCAGTCGAAAATTTAATTTCCAATTAGAAATAAAAAATTCAACCAAAGAGTAATTTTCTCCGAAAAAAATGAATTTTCATTTAAATTTTCAGCCCATAGATATAATTTTTTTAAACAAAAAAGTTAATTAATAATTATTTTTACTCGGGCAGTTTAATTTTCTACTGAATTCTTAAATCCTCGGTCAAAACAAGATTATTTTACAACCAAACAAGATTAATTTATAAAATCAAAAAGTTGCAATTTTAATCAAAAACGATAAATTTTCAACCAAGCAGATTGATTTTCAATAGGACATATGCATTTTTTAATTTTCTACCAAAAGAGACGAATTAAAAAATGAAAGAATAAAATACTTAAATTAAACTTAAAAAAACGAATTTTAAACAAAATTTTGAATTCTTAGCCAAAATTATAAATTTTTAACAAACACGATGCATTATCTTACAAAGGATAAATTTAAAAATAAAAATGGAACAAAGGAATTTTCAAATGAAGAAATTAATTTCTCACAAAAAAATACGAATTTCCAACTAAATAGTTGAATTTTCAACAAAAAAAAGTGGATTTAAGCAGGAATATTTTTTTTTTAAAATTTACATAATTATCGATTTATATAATTCCCGAATAATAAAATTCCCATTTGAAAAATTTTCCAACTGTTTATACTATTACCGAATTAAAAAATTATTGAATAATAAAATTGCCGACAGAAAATTGTCAATTTATAAAATATATAAACTAGAAAATTTCCAAATTCAAATAATCGAAATTGTTTATAATTAATATTTATTTATTAAAAATACATTAATCAAATATTTTTATGTACCTACATTATTTTAATTTTTAAATTTTCTAAAGTTACTGTTTAAATTTAAAATATCAATAATTGATAATAACAATTTTTGACACTTTATAAATTTTTAAGAATTTTCTAAATAAAAACATTTGAGAATTGTATTTTTAATACATTTTCAAGTTCGGATATTTTATAATTTGGCAATTTTCTGGCGGGAATTTTTCAATTCGAAAATTTTATTATTCAATAGTTTTCTTTTTCGGTAACTTTAATATTCGAAACTTTTATTATTCGGGAATTTTATTAATCGGAAATTTTTCAAGTCGGGAATAATTTCAGTCAGGAAAATACGAATTTTCGTCCAATTTGCGCAGACTTTTAGAAAGGTGTGGAATTTAGGTTTATTTTCTGTTGATTATTCTCTCGCTGAACAAAGTATAGATTTCTTGGAATAGTCTGAATTCAATCAGTTTAAAAAAAAAGTTGCCAATCCTTCGGACATTCGTTCAGTATTCTTTGGAAGCGCGTCAAGCATGTTTGGCGGAAGTCTAAACGCTCGTCCGGCGTTGACGAGGAAGGGGGATTCGAAATTTCATGAAGAGGAAGTAAGGATAGAAAGAGTGGAAAGAGGATGAGTAGGACAAGGAAAAGTAGTTGGGCGAAAGTTTTTCAATTCCGAAAGTTTCACCCGCCAGTCCAGTCTATTGTGCTGTTAGTAGTTTGAATGGGGTTGCGCTTCTGGAAGGTCGATGCGGTTTATTGGACTAACTTTGTCGTTTGTTTCTTGCATCTCAGATACTAATAGCATTTTTATCCAATAAAATTGTCCAGTTCAGATGGTAATACAAATAAAGCCTCTTTCCTATAAATCACTATCTCATTTCTAGAATAATGGAATAAGGTGTTGAACTCATCCTTATTTCTAATCATTACCCCAAACTTCCCCTCATTACCCCAAACTTCTCATCATTACCCCAAACTTATCCTCATTACCCCGAACTTCCCCTCATTACCCCAAACTTCTCCTCATTACCCCAAACTTCTCCTCATTACCCATAACTTCTCTTTGTGCCCCCTCTCTCAATTACCCCGAACTTCCCCAAACCTCCTTTTCCCTACTTCGCCTACTCAAATTTCCCCTAATTCCTATATTTCACATGTAGAAATCCCGATCAAGGTTTAAGAGGGCCCTGGATAGATTTCTCTATTTCTAATCGGGCGCTCATCGGGAAAAATTGAGAAGGCCTGACTAGTTCTGTAACGCTGTTTTAGCCAGGTACTAGCCCGTTTTAGACTACTTTACAAGTTTTTACAATGAGAGGAAATGTAATTTTTCCTGAACATTTACAGTTTTTCATAAGGATGGAATTTTTTTCTTAACGAAAAAAACAGTATGCAGATAGATTTGCTATACCTGTACGAGGCACGAAATTCTTCAATAGAACCTAACGGGCCACCCATAAGTTTTTTTTTAAACTAGATATTCCGATAGGGGCCCCAACCAGTTTTTTCTAGACTAGATATTAAGAGAGGGACCCCATTGAATCCCAAATTCAAATACGAAAAGAAGGGGAAATTTTTGAACAGGTTTCCCATACTTTCTCCTCATTTCCACTACTCCCCCCCCCCCTCCCCCACCAATTCAATACTATCTCATTCCTTCCTTTCCTTCCTCCAATTATCACCATTACATTTCTATTACTTCCCTACTTCCCCTTCCCTTATTTCCCCGACTTTTTCTCCCATACTTTTTCTCCCCTAAATACGAACTAAATTAATAGAAACCAATAAAAAATCCTACTTAAATTTGATTGTTTTCAGTTAAAAAGCTTAATAATACATTTTTCGCCATAAATGAAAATAAATTTTGAAAAAATAAATGAAAAAATAAGTTTTATGACTTGTTTAAAAATTGAATTATTTTTAGCTTCAAATTTTTTATTTTATTTAAAATTGTATTTTTTGATGTAGAAATTTAATTTTTTGGTCAAAGAAAAGATCAATTATTATATTGGTACAAAATATGTTTTGTTCAAAATCCAGCTTTTTGGATTGAAAATTCGACAATTTAATTGACATTTTGTTTATTTTTTGACTAATAAATTTTTCTTATTCAAAATTTAACTATTTTGTTTTTGGTTTGAAAATTTGTCTCTTATTGTAGAAATTTAATCATTTTTTAATTAAAAACTGTTATTAATTTGTTTCAGTTGCAAATTAACTTTTTTCTTGAACGTTCACTTTTTTTAAATTAAAAATTTAACTTTTCTGTACAAAAATCGTATTTGCAACTGAGAAAATAAAACAATCATTTAGCAGAAAATTTGAAAAGTTTTTCCTTTTTTTTAAATTCGTCTTTTTTGGTAGGAAATAAATTTTTTTTTTAATAAACATTTTGTTTTTGGTTTCACAATGTATTACTTTCTGTAGAGATTTAATTTTTTGGTAAAAGATTCTACTGTCAATAATTCGCATTTTTTGTATTAAACTTTTTTATAAAAAGTTGCAACTGAGAAATTAAAAAATTTAGAGGAAAATTTGAAATTTATGCATTTTGTTAAAAGTTCGTCTTTTCGAGTGTAAAATAATGTTTTGATCAGCAATGCAACTATTAAATTTTTCTTTAAAAATTCATAACTAATTACCTCATTATTTTGTTGTAAATTCAAACGTTTTATAAAAAAAGCTCGTCTTTGCCGTCTGAAAATTCCACAATTTAGCTTCAAATTCGAAAAATTTGACACAAAAGTAAACCATTTTGGAACACATTCATTGTTTTTTTTTTTTTGTTAAAATTATTTCTACTGAATTAGCATTTAACTTCTTATTTTTTGGTTAAAAATTAATTATTTATAAACTAAATAGTAATCAAATAAATAAATGCAACTCTTTTTTCATTTAAAATTAAAACCTTTTTTGGTTTAAATAATTAAAATTATTATTACAAAAAAATTTACTAGTACATTTATTAATAACGCATTTGTTTTGTCTTTACAATTCAACATTTTTGATCACCTCTAATCACCCACTAAGAACATTTTTAGCCAATTATTGAAGAACTAAGGAAATAGTAGCATTAAGAAACAATTGTGAGAAAATGTTATCATCCGCCTAATTTTTTTTCGAAATAAACTCAAACTTGGATTTAAGCCCGGTTTTGGTTCTGACCTTGGGCTCAAATCCAGGTTTCCCGAATCGTAAACACGAGGGCTATGTGAACCAAAACTGAATGAATTTGACTGTCTGAGGCTCCCCCTCTCATCGGAAACCGCCGCGCGGCGTCAATTCTCAGAAAGCTCAAATCAAGTTTCTTTTATCCAAGTTCGAGTGTATTAGAAAACTAGCGTCAAATACTTACAATTAGTTAGTGGTGAGTCTTAAACTTACATTTGGAAGTTAGAAATTATAATTCAAATTTGATGATATATTAATAGGAGCACAGATAGGAAAATTGGAGTCAAGCCAGTCCAGTAAGGCCATCCAAATGAAAGCAGGAACGCATCGAACGATAAGTTTCGCGGAGAGAAAAAGCCCGGGAAATTAATCAAAGCGAATTTCAGAGCGGCGAGCAACCGCCGACAAAGCATATTCCCCGTAAGAATGGATCGTTTCCGGTTCCGTTCTCTTTATGGTACATTGCGGCCCAGCGATGTATTAAGATTACTTAATCGATAAAGCTCTGAACGGAAAACTAATCCGTTTTTCATTCCTTATACATAAGCCTGCCTGCCTGCCTGCCTCCTTCACTCTTCAACATACCAAATTAATTCCAATTAATGTTTCTTCAGAATTTGTCAAAGATTAAAAATCAATCAAGTTACTTTTAAATTTGGAGGACTTTAAGGCTATTCACGTACGTTTAATTGACTTGAAAACAGTCGTTTGACAGTAAAAGATATCGCAGGTTATTGAGCAATTTCTGGCGAAACACGGCCTTACACAACTTTAAAAAAATAGTTCAAGTTTCAAAAATACTTAGATTTTTAATTATAATTATCAAAAAAGACGAATTTCAAAAAAATGCAAAAACTTTTTAAACATTTCTGCTAAATTATTGTTTTATTTTCTAGTTGTGATGATTTTATGAGTGATATATAAATCAAGGAGTGGTTTAATTGACTTAAAAGTGGTCGTTTGACAGTAAGAGAGATCGCAGCTTACTCAGAAATTTCTGGCGAAACACGGCC
>JAAAKG020134798.1:0-13733 GCA_010014905.2 Druon quercuslanigerum | reverse complement strand
CTTCTAAGGGATTTTATTTGCCCCACCATGCCGTGATAAAGGAAGATAGCCTAACTACTAAGGTCAGAGTAGTGTTCGATGGCTCTGCCAAATCCTCGTCCGGCGTTTCTCTAAATGATGCCTTAATGGTCGGTTCGACTCTTCAGGATGATCTCTTTACGCATCTAATTCGATTTCGATCTCGAAAATATGCTCTGACGGCGGATATGGAAAAAATGTACCGCAAAATAAAGGTACATCCTGAAGATGCCCTTTATCAAAAGATTGGTTTTCGCGCGAATCCAGACGAACCCATAAAAGTGTTTAATTTAAAGACGGTCACATATGGTACAGCTTGCGCATCCTTCCTTTCTACTCGTGCTCTGCCTCTGAGTACCATCTAACTGCGATCCAAAATCAGATATTACTTGTCTTCGGTAGAGGTAACAAGTTACGCTTCGGAAATTATAACTCGAAATTTGTACTGTACCTCATGTTTATCATATTAAATATATTGCCGTTTGTCTATCTCATCTCACAAGTCTTTATTGTGTTTAACCTGCTTCTGCCTGCATATAATTTTAATCAGGTTCGAAGAACACCGCGTCAAACTAGGCTCAGTGCACATAACATAGTGTAAGTCTTGTGCAAAAAATTGGCATTATCCACTTTAAGGTAAAACAATAACTTATTCTGCTGTAAATAATAATAAACAAAAACGCTTTCTCAGCTTTTGGTTATCGTAGAAGATTGAAAGAAAGCTGAATATGATTCTAAAAATTAAACAACAATATCGCTTTACCTTTAAATATCCATTATTTATTGTTGTTGAAGTTTAGATTTTGTCTTTGAAATGTGTTCGATCATTATTACCGAGACGATGGTGGTGACCGTGCTGTAGGCGTAAAGTCGCAGACGATCAAACTCCTTGTAGTAGAAGTTTCAGTACATTCAGAGAAATAATCGAAGCATGAATCGTGCTTTTTCCATTGAAACGATTATCGTGGTTTTGCATTTCTGGTTAAGCGATATCGACAGCCCCGCTAAAAATTCCTGGAGTGAAGGTAAAAAGACATCGTCGATTGTTAGAGCCGGTAGGGGGTATTGTGTTTCCGACGATGACATGCCAATGAAAATCGGTCGCGTAGTCAGTTACAGGAAAATTTCTTCCCAAAATAGAGAAAGGCCCTAAACAGTTTTTCTTGATACTCAAGGATTATTTGAGTACCAAAGGGATACATAGAAACTTATTCGTTCGGCGCTTGCCGAAAAAATTTGCGCGTCCGTACAGGTCATGGAACCTCATTAACAAAAAACTCGTCTCCTCCGTTGAAATGCCTTCAATAAGATGTGTTCTCTTGATTTTGTATCTGAGATGTCTTTCAAATATTTTTCGATAAAAAAAAACAGATCTTCGTCGGAGCCGTTTCTTAATGAAATCACTTTTTTAAAATTTAAACTCCCAGTTTTCTCGAAAACGAAGCAAGATCTGAAAAGAAGTTACGAAAGCAAGGTTATGTTTTCGAAAAATTTCTGCAAAGAAATCTTTTTCATAATTTCCAGTATTACTTCGATTTCTTGAAAAACTTGATTTCTTTATTACATTATAAATTTCTTTTTCTCTTGTTTTCGATAGAATTATTTTTAGTAGAAAAGCTAGAGATATACTCATACTCGAATTTTTTTACAGTAAAAACTTATTATCATTAGCTTATTACATTTAAAAAATGAAAAATACCTTAAGCTAATTCGATTAACAAAATTTTGTGTATTCTGATTTTGTCAATGAATATAAATAGAGTAAAACGAGTTTTTAGAAATTAAAAATAGATTTCCTTTAAAAACAGTTCCAGTGAAAACTTTGTAATTTATAAAAAAAATAGTGTAAGACATCGCAAATATAAAATCAGGAGAAGCATTCATGTTACTCGTACCTTCGGGTTGAAATCATTTTAATGGAACCGTGTGAAATTGTTTATACACTTTTTCATTACCTGTTCTTTTCAACTACAAATAAAATTCCTAAATTTTTCTTCCTATTATTATGAAAGTAACGTTTGTTGTTTCCTAACTAATATTATGAATATAATATTATACTCCCTTTAAAAAAAAAGGAAGTGAAAAATTATAAAAATAACAATTATTTTCGAAATTATTCTTTATTCCATTACTCTCTCGCTTATTACCACTTATTTATATTGCAGTCAAAAAGAGGAATACTCAATGCACAGTCCCTCGGCCTTCTTCGCCCGATAATGTCGCCGATGTCTTTAACATCAACCAACCTAAAAATTTAGATGACATTGACTTTGATGTCAAAAATTAGGGACCAATGACCCTAATTAACTAGAGTTGCGTTTATTGGACGAAATTTCTAGTGATTCGGAAGACTCTGATGACGAAGTGGTGCATGTATTACGTGCGAAACATGAAAGGTCGACTGAGGAAACTATCGCCTCATTTTCATTTTTGGACAAGGATTTCGAGGAGGATAACGTCAAATCGGTCGAATTCTTTTAGAACTTGGTTTCCACCTTGACTTTCTCCATATGTTGTTCATCGACTAGCACAAAGGAATATATATCATCTTGGTAACGTGACTCAAATGCCCAAAAAGTCGATAGACGATGGACGATGGACAAATTGTCCTTCGGGTGATAATTTTATTGTATTTATTTTTTCTGTAAAAACGTGTACATTTTATTTTCTTTAGTTAATTTTTTCACATAAATTTATTTTAAAGTAAACTAAATATTGTATTTCTAATTTTATTTTTTAATTATATTTAGAGGTTAAGTATTTAAGTAGTATTAATGCGCAGAATTCCTGAAAATAAAACCATAAATTCAGTGCTAAATTTTCACAATCACTACAAAATGTTCGGATTGAAATTTGAATTTTTTTTTGCTTAACGAAAAAAGAAAAATTATCGCTTTTAGAAAAAAATAAAAAAGAGAAAAGAAAAAATCAAAAATACACGAGCAGGCAGGAACAGCAAAAAAAACCACGATGCTCTCTTCCTGACACCCAAAAAGGACTAATTTTTTCTTTTCTTGTTAGTAAAAAATTGATATCTTTGTCAAATTTAATTTCTTTTTTTTCTATCATCTTGACGGATAAGGTCTTCATATTCTATATTCATTTCAAAGAACTAGTTACAGCTAAGTAGCATGTCAGGCGAAGACTGGGTTGCCACCAGTATCATTAATTATAATTTTGTACTGCCTTAGCAGGTAATAAATTGCCAAATGAAGTTTATATGATAGTCAGAGAGATTATCATTTTATAGCAAGTCTGAATGTTATAAGAAGGTCAGACTCACAGTCAGGGATAATCGGGGTATCCTTTCCGGATGGTCAATACGATCATCTTGTTTTCACTCAGTTCAAGCATCCACAGAAGAGCAAATGACGCGTTGCGCAGGTTCAACCTGATTATTTACCATTGGCGTGTTTATTTAAAATGATTTAATCTGTAAGTCAAATGTTCACAACGAATAATAAATGTATAGAGCATACGAATAGTAGGAATTATTGTAAATTCATATTTAAGATAAAAAAATATATTCCGTTCTTCAAAATTAAAATTTATATCTTATTTTTAAGGAGAAAATCAAATAATTAACATAAATTTTACTTTGCAAGTCTTCCTTGCATGCAAAAAATTATTTTTTTAAATCTTACTCATCGTGTTTCAGAGTATTTTCGGAGGGAATGAATGTCATTGAGCCTTTCAGCGTCATATTTGCTGTTTATTGAACCTAAACATATTTTTATTGTCTTTAAACTGCTTTTCGAAATTACGAACATGCGTGGAGAGTAAGTAAAGTTTCTGTTTTGAATGTTCAAAATCCTATTTTATTTTTCCAAGGGATTAAAGATAAAGATTTAACGTGAACGTTCATCTATTAATTTCTTATCACCGTTTCGATTCAAATTGAAAACGTGCAAATATTTCATAATTAATTGACGGTACAGAAATTAACTAGATGTGGGATATTGGTTTTGGAATTCACGGCAATGTTCAAAATCTTACCATTTAGTGCAGTATATTGACGCGGCGCCGCGTCCTTATCCTCTCTTGCTCCCAATATACTCTGAATGTGCACTATTTTTACATATTAAATTATGTGTCATACACCTCGCTGTCCACAAAGAATAGAAAAGATTTTCAGACATTATGTATTTTATGTAAATATGCAAGTTTTTTCGAATATACACGGAAGAAATAAAGGTTAAATTAAGTAAAGAGTAAGCCTAATTTTTAATTGACTTTGTACTATCAAAAAAGCACAACTAAGACTAGACCTTGGCGAAGTTAATTAGTTATAATTAATAGTTTACGGTTGAATAGATCCTTCCAAGGGATAAACGACCTAGAGGAAGTTAATTAATTAACAAATAACTTAAAGTTTATTTAAAAACATATCCTTCCGAGACGGAAAGGACCTAGGCGAAGGTAATAGAGTAATAGTTCTTTTATTAAATAGATCCTTCAATGGAGAAAAAGAACCTGGACGAAACTAATTAATTAAATAAACAGTAACCAGTATTACTATTAAATAGATGCTTCCGAGAAAGAAAGGACCTAGGCGATGTTAATGAATTATTAAATAACTTAAAAATGGATCCTTTCGATAACAAAAAGACCTAGTCAAAGTTATTTAATTTAAAAATGATGATAAGCCTTTATTATTCTTGAAAAGGACTTAGTGAGCATTAATTAATTAATAAAAGCTAATCAACTTTTATTATTAATTAGATCATTCTGAGGACAAAAGGACCTAGTTGAATTAATTTAATTAAAAATTATCTAGTCGAAGTTAATTAATTAAATGAAAACCAATAAACTTTAATTAATAATCAGATCCTTCCGAGGATAAAAGGGCCTATTCAAAGTTATTTAAGTAATAAATGATAATAAGCCTTTATTATTAAAAAGGGTCTAGTTAAAGATAATTAATTAATTAATTACCAAAAGATTTAATAAATTGCCAGGAATGTATAGACATTTTGAAATTGAATTTTGTGCTATTTATAGTAAGTTACCAGAAATTACCATTAAAATGACCGTAAATCATGCTTCCTATATTAGAAATCTAGTATGAGCGGAAATCACCACTGTATTTCGAGAAATGTCTGGAATCATCCCTTTGTTATAAAAAATAGTGCATGCGCCAAGAGGGAGAGGTAATTTTTCGACAAGTGTTTGTTTTTAGTACGAGTTAATAGGTATATGGATGATTATTGCATATGAAAAATATGCTTATCCCATTAGCAACCTTGTTTTTTGATAATTACGAGGCTGGCAGTTCAAAAAATTATAACATACATCATGTATAAATTTGAAGATTTTAAAAACATGAAAAATCGTATATTATGAATATTGAAGAAAAAGAGATCATAGAGCCCAGATCTAAAATTTGTGGGTGATTCTAAACCAATTTGTTTAGATTATTACATTTTTCTAATAGGAAAATAAATACTTCAAAAAATGTAATGCATTCCTAAAATTATTAAAATTCAATACATTCTTTCTACAAAAATTTAAATAAAAAGACTCATTTCAAGAAATATTAAAATCAATTAAAAGAACTCTTGGAATATTCATAAGCAACAGATTTTAAATTTTGAATTCATTTTTTCAGGTTATTATACCTCAAACGAAAATAATCACACGAATGACTAAAGTATAGATTCAGTAGCGAGGTATTAAGTTCCTACGTAGTATTCAATAAGTAGGAACTTCATACCGTGCTCTTGGACCTGCTACAAATCTTCTATTCGCCATCTCCTAGAAAACAGCAAGGAAGACAATTTAGAAGGAAGGAAGCCTAAAAAACAACTTTTTGGATGATGAAGTTTCTCCATATACTGAGACACCTATGCAATCAATATTGTGGATCATGCTAAGCACTAATTAACATACATTTCAGTTTTTAGGATTTAAGTAAATAAATATTCAATTATGGTAATTGTATAGAACTTCTGCCCCATTTTTAACCATTAATTATTCAGAAAAAATTGATTAGAGAACTTCCGCAATATTGAAATAAACCTAGGGCATTCGAATGGTCCAAAATAAGCGACTGCTTAAATTGTCATGGGCGACTTACAATGCGTATAGCCTGGCTAAAATAAAAATAGTTTTTTTTTGTTTTGATGTAGAGTCATTTTTCGACTCTCAGGAATGTATTAATGATTTTTGTCAATGTAATATTAATGAGATAAAACTGTGAGTCCACTCTAAGGATTTTCCTGGGATGGATCTGGAGGTCACTAAATTGAATCTTCGTTCCATTTATTATTACCCTTTTCTGCCTAGAGACCTACAATCTAAAACTTTATTACTTAAGACTTGAGATCTTATTACTCTGCCATTATCATTAAAGTGAGTTTATATTTCGAATCTCCAACAATATTCGACTCACGTGTTATCCTTTGGGCGAACTCAAAGTAATATTATCAGATTCTACCCATTTTTCCTACTGTTTTTCATTTATATATATTCGAAAATTTTATTCTCTCTTTGTTCTAGAATTTTTACATGATATTTCTAAGGTTAAGTAAATTACTTTATAAGTTATTATAAAAAATCAACTTGTAAAAGACCTTGTATTTTTACGTGCTAAACTCTATCAGGGGAACAATTGCTTGTTGAGAGCCGAACACTGACTACGGCAAAACGAACAAATAGGCGTATTTTATCTTTCCTACACTGTTAGAAATTTCTGCAGGAGTTTTCAGAAATACGTCACTAAGGCTTTGAGCAGAAGCTGTTTTTAAATTTTCCTAAACAGTTTACGAATTTTCAGTTACTGCCATAATTTGTGGGAAATCCCACTAGCCTACCGCTGAGTTCCTCTTTATATGAGTCCCAAAGTGTATTTCTAGGGTTTCTGATTTTTGAAACCTCTTGTTTTTCTAGTTTTAGCTGAAACAAGATATATTAGTGGTCCGAAGGAGACTCCTCATCAGAGACTCTCCAGTCCACCACCCTGCCCTTCAGCCGTTCCGAACATAGAGTCAGATCGAGAATCTCAGTCCTGTTTTTAACCTGGAATGTGTTAGTATGTCAGTGTCCACTAGATATTCGATTAAACCTCTTGGCCTGCCATTGATATTTGTAATTCCACACACCGTATGGTGAGAGTTCGCATCGCAACCCAACAGCAGAGCAATTCTGTTCTCTTGGCAGTGCTGAATTAGAATCTTCACCTCTCTAGGAGATGGGCATCTATCCGCATCTCTAGGGAAATAAGCCGAGGCAATTACACCCTGACAAGCCGCTAATCCTTTCCCTGTATGACCAGGGTTCTTGGATTAGGGCGAACCCTGTCAGCATCACTGACATGCGTCTGGCTAGAACTGACGAAGCACCTCTACTGTGTTGCAAATTATTCTGCATCATGAAGTATCCCGTCTCAGCCATTGAGAGGCAAAGCCGGGGCCATTCCCAGATGCTTCTGGGTTCCTTGAGAATCTCTAGAGCTACAAGAGTCGATTTAAGAAGAACGACTACCAGAATCTAATCACTCCCATTCGGCCTGAATTCCTGCCCGTCGGAACATAAATTGCATAAATCCGTCCTCAGAGTCAGAAGTCCACTCGCTTTGATGTTCCATGGTCAGCCAACTGTTAATATCTTCAGTAACTAACCTATTGGAAATGCGTACAACTGACTCAGGTCCAGTAAAATTTTGTTATTCTGCTAGTTTACCTAACCTGTCCGATATCTCATTGCCCTTGATTCCACTGTTTCCAGGGATCCAAAGCAGAGTGACTCGGTTGTCTGTCGCTAGCCTATTCAGTACCTTAAAGTACTCCCAAACTAGTACTAACATGATCGTTGTTCCATTTAGAGCCATGACAGCAGCCGTATTGTCCGAGCAGATACGAAGGTTCCTTTTATTGACCCATTCCACTCCTTCTACGATATACACCGGCTCTTGTGTTCTCCCTGTTCCTGGAGCCATCTGTGAACCAGTTGCCTTTATCACTGGGCAGATTTGCCTCACCGTTAAGCCATTCCACTCCTGTGGATAGGCCAATACGATAATTTTTGTCAAAGAGATAGCGAAGAGTGGACATTTTGTCCCGGAGCATGCCCAATGTCGACTCGTCGCAATATCGATTGGTATCCGCACTGTTGTCGAAATACTGCTATCATTTACTATATTTAATCTCCAGGCCGCTTTCGCAGACACGGCTTTGATGGTGAGATGGAGGGGCTCCGAACCTATAAGTGCCGCCAGGGCCATTGTTGGTGTCGACTTCAAGGCACTCGTGGTGCCTTTCAGAATATAGGTAAGTCTTCTTGCACAAAAATCTACTATTATTAATGCTTGCTGCATTACTCGCAAGAGCGCATCCAGATGCTGACCTCACACGATAACCAATATATCGTCGGCATAGCCTATAACGTGCTGGTCTTGACTCGTGAGGAGATCAAGAAGTCATCTTCAAGGACATCTCGAGTCAACGGTTCCACATAAAGTGGTTTCACCCTTAGTAGTAGTTAGGTTCCTGTTGGCCAACATGTGGCGGGTCCATTCTACAACTGCCCTATGGCACTCCATGTGAGATCATGGCCGCCCTGTTCACCTCTCCCGAGGTGTAGTTAAAGGCTGCTTCAATGTCGATAAAGGTCGATAAAGCTTCAGTTGTCCTTCGAGTAGATAAACTGCTGTGCTAAGGGCCGTCTCCGTCGAGTAACCAGCCCTATAGGCGTGTTGATGCTTATAAAGTGGCCTACTTGACAAGACCTTATCACGGATATATCTGCCCACAATTCTTTCCACAAGTTTTAGTAGGAAAGATGTGAGGCTAATAAGACGGAAATCCTTGGGTGAAGTATACCAAATCCTGCCAGCTTTCGTAATAAAAACTGCTCTGGCACCCCTCCATGCCGCCGGAACACAAAGTTATACTAGCCCTAGAAAAACTCACTATCGGACCTATGATGATTTCACCAGTCTTCTGTAAGAAGAATGGATATAAACCATGTGGACCGGGAGACTTGTAAGGAATGAAGGACTTCAGGGCCCACCTGACCCTGGCTGGGGTAATAATCTCGTTTGATAGCCGCCGATTTTGGCCCAGTTGGGCCACAGACGACTTTAATTGCCTCGGAGGAAGAATCCCTTACCTTGTAAGCCGGTTTCATGACTAGCCTTCCTATTCCTTTTAGATCCGTATCTATTATCATCAAATCCCTGGAACATAGCTCAAGCAGCGGGACGACGTTGATTCCCTTCGCCATGGGGTCCCTGTAACAAAAACCAGCCTCCTCTAAACCCCTAATGGCAGCTCATACTAACCAGGGTTCCTGGATTAGCGAGATTCCTGTATGCCTCGCAGCCAAGCTCGCAGGGGCAATTATTTAGGTCTGCTCCCGATCTCTCTGTACGACGACAGTCTCCTTCAGCACCTGGCTGGCAACTTTAAAGTTCACCTGTCCGAAGTAGTAGAAGGGCCTGTAATTAAGGACCGCAAGAGCCCTCGCCTAAGACTCAGGAATTTGCACAAAAAGGAGGTATTTTTTTTCTCCTGCCGCTGTGTCCTGTTCCTGAGACCTATCATGCCCGACAATTCGCCAGGATGATGTCTTAAGTGAGGGGTTGAATCCCTCCAACCGACGGAGCACTACAGACGGGTCCTCCAGTTCCCCTGGGCACCACGCCGTAGCTTTCACCATCTTCTGGAGCAACTCAGCTCCACCCACCTTAAGAGATGCTCCTTCCCAAGGCTTTGTCTCGACCACAGCTTTGTGCAGCCAAGCTTTAGTCGCTGGGTCGGCTGTCACAAACACAAAGACCCCTTTCCTACAGAAGGAGGTCCTGATTTTTGGCCATTGATCTCGGGATAGTTTTTCGAGCGCCCTTCAGGAAGCCTTCCCAAAAAGCTCAAACTGCACTGGGGTAAGCAACGAGTCCGCGTAGCTCGTATTCGTCATCACCACCGTCAGGGGGTCAGCCCTCTGAGCGGCCGTGAGTCCATCCCCCGACGACTCTCTGTTCGTTGGTTGTTAGGCTGCCCTGTGCCTCTTCACAGGCTTAGCTTCTCCCGGTGAAGTGCTATCCGAGCCCCTTCCCCGCTTCTGAGCCACAGTGCTGGTTATCAATGCTGTAGTTGCTGGTGTTCCAGACACCGCAGCTGCTATACTAGCCCGCTGCGTTTGATCCTTTAGTCCCCTTTTCGGGGAACCGTTAAAGGGGTTTTTTATTTGGGGACTGATTGGCCGCTCCCGTTTTCATAGCCTCAATCGGAGGGATCGTCAATCCCTCAGCTCTTGGGAGAGCTAAGGGCACAGCCGCCGCCTGAGTTTAGCTTGTAGGAGAGACAGGTTGGGAGGAAAGGGTTATATTAGAACCGTTAGAACCGTTAGAACCTAATTCCTCTACCCTCTTCGCCACCTCCCTTTCTCCGTTCGGAGGCCACCATATTAACAAGGGCTTTTTCTTGGTCACTGGGCTTGGTGTGGGCTGCAGGTCATTCCCGTGCCGATTCCAAGAACTGGAATCAGTCCTGGAGGGACCTCGACCCAGAGATCCAGAAGGCCCATGATAGCTCGGCTCTTTAACCCTTCTTTCATACTACAATCATGCAAAGCAGGAGAGCCCTTTTATAAGGATCCTTTTCAACCACCCTGGAGATCCCGTTTATAGGGTTCCTTACATCCATATCCATACGCATTCAGGCCGAGGTCCTTTTGACCCCTATGTTCCTCACGCTTAAGCCTTCGCACCAACTACAAATCTGCGTGAAAGTAATACCCTGTGTATCCAAAGACCTCTGCCGTTTTAGCGCTCTATGGGGTAATTCGTCAAATTTACTTTTTATTTGGGATTGAAAAGATCCTTAATCATTTAAGGTTAGTCAAATGATATGCTGTTAATTCACAGACATTGTAGAGACTATACATAAGAAGAACATAACCGGATACCTCAATATCAGGTTAGCCCCGAAGAAGTGATCTGCAATGTTCACGAAACGTCGGAAAAATTCGTAGTTTTGTATATGATTGAAACCCGAAGTATCCCTTTTATCATTGAGCATATATTGTTTGTAAACCTAGAAGAGAAAATTAAAAAAAAGAAAAGAGGGATACAGCACTATGAAATAAGCGGATATACTCGTACGCGGAAGATGTGGCGCTTCTATCAGAGAATAAAACCGGAATGAACTTGCTAATAAAAAAATTCAAAAAGTATGTGTGAGAGAAAGATCTGACAGTGAATATGACGAAAACAAAGATATTTTGTTTAAGGAAGAGAAAGAATGTAGTAAAGTATGTACTGTAAGATAAGAGATTGTCTGTTTGTTTCACTGGTATGGCCAGTCATATGTTATAGAGATTTGGGGTTGGAATGTGTGCAAAAAGGTAGAAAACAAGCAAGAGAGCTTTCTGATTTAGGTTATGGGAGTGAGTTGGAACTACCCAGATTATGTGCTGAGAGAAGAAATAGGGAGAGAGAAATTGATAATAAGGCAAAGAAAAAGGCTTTGGAATTTCGAGGAGAAACTTAAAGAGTGATAAGAGTAGCAAAGTTGCTCAAGTATGCCTGCACGAAATATTAAATAGAGAGATGAGAGGAAGCGCGGGACATTCAAGATAAGAGACAGAGAGAAGGCAAGTTAGAAGGGAATTGAGAATGAATGGAGAGGACATGGAGTGAGAAGAAATAGAGCGGAAAATGAGCAAGGAGCAGAAAGAGAAACGGTGGGAAAAAATTATGGATTCAAAATACAATGAATGGTATAGATTGATTAAGATGGAAGGGCTCCTAGAATATTTAGGGAAGTTAAAAAAGAATTGCAGGGGTCTAGGATTGTACGTTACAGAATGAGGGAGGGAATGAATGAGTGCCAATATTCGATGAGTGAATAATCAAAAATGTGTAAGGTTGGCGGTCATGAAAGGGAATCTTAAGAGCATGTGTTGGAGAGATGTACAAGAGAAGAGGAAGGAGGATAGAGCAAGGAAGGTAGAGTTACATGGGTACTAAGTGGATGTGGACAAGGGGAAAAGTGGATGAAGAGTTTTGGAAGAGAAAAGGGAAGAGAGAATGCATGGGGTAGGAACAAACCAAAATTGATACAAAAGGAGTTTCTGTAAAAAAAAATTAGTGTCGCGTGTCTTGGAAAAGCTTTAAGAATAGTCGTAAGAAGAAAGGAAAGCCCTGGAAGGTATCGCGCAGTTTTAAGATAAGATAATATGTAAGTTCTATAAAAAAATAAAAAGGCGAAGCGATTATAGATTAAATTAAGCATAAGACAGAGTAGTTAGTTGAAATTGTAAAAGATTTAAAAGAGAAAGAAGCACTCAAACCTGTAAAGGGGAGAGTAATAAAACACAAAATACAATACAATAAACAAAAAACGAATCTCTTACAAAATAGTTGAATTTTAAAATAGAGAGGTGAATCTTCAAATTATAAAATGAATCTTTAACAAATAATTTCAATTTTCAATCACGTAATTAATATTTCATTCAGAGAGGTGCCTTTTCAAATATAAAAATGAATTTTTGAAAAAGACGTTCATCTTTTATACATTCAATAGAATTTTTAATCAATAAAAATATTATTTTACAAAAGAAAATGAACTTACAATAAAATAAATAAATCTTCAACCAAATTCTTGAACCATCAACTAGAAACTATCAATTTTCAGCCAGTAATAGAATAATTAAATTTTCAGTTAAAGAAATTAATTTAATATGAAAATTTTTTTTAACAATATAGTTAAATTTTTAGCTACAGAGATGGATCTTCCAATAATTAAATGAACTTTTAACCCATAATTTTAACTTTTAACAAAAATATTGAGCTTTCAATAAGGAAAATTAAATTGTTGAATTTTTAACCAAAAGTTAAGATTAGTTATGATTAATTTTATACGAAAAAAGACGAAATTTCTATGAAATATATAACATTTCAAACAAATTCTAGAATTTTAATCTAAAAAAACCAATTTTCACCCAAAATGGAACAATTACAGTTTCAGTTAGAATATTTTTTTTTGCAGAAAAACAAATTTTAATAAAACTAGAATTTTCAACAAAATTGTTGAGTGAAAATACCATAAAATATTCCAGGTTTTTATTTTTTCTGTAAATTTTATATTTTTTTCAAATTCTTATTTACTATTAAATATATATTTAATTTTCAATTTTATCTTCTCGAGTTTTGGCAGGTGTCAATCATTTCTACCGTTCTTTGTATACCTTTGTGAATTTACTATCTCTAGTATCTCTATTCATTAAAATATGTAAGAATAGCTTTGCAAGGGCAACTTACCCGTAATACAATTATACAGACCTTTTACTTTTTAACAAACTTAATATTAAGAAATGTACTTTGTGCTTGCAACTCACGTTGGGGCGAAATGAATAAAGTAAGTTCAAAATAACCTGTAGGTAACAATTCTTCATCGATTTTCAATTTTTTGTTGTTGAAAAATTCAGCATTAAATTCTCAAGAAATCTGTTAAAGCCGATTTTTGAATTTTAATTTGTTTAAATTTTGTATAGAACTGCAAATAGTGAAAAAATGTTACTTTTATCAGTTTTTTTCAATTCTCTCCGAAAAATGTTCTCAGTGGCATCAAGCCTCAGGTTTGATGCAAAAAGGTCGATCGAAAAAAAAAATTTGTTGATATATTAAGTTATTTGTTATTGTTTAAAGAGCGGTTGACCATTGCTTGTCGGCTGACATTGGCAGTTGCCGGGCTCTCTTTTCTTCGATTTTGCCA
>JAAAKG020134797.1:0-12897 GCA_010014905.2 Druon quercuslanigerum | reverse complement strand
TATTTCGAAATTTAAAATTCAACATCATTTAAAATCTCTTAAACGACGTTTAAATCTCGGAAATTCTCTGAAAACTTTATAGAATTTTATAAAATACATAAGAATTCTTTCACTTTGCTTAAAATTTCATTCTACTCAGTTATTACCAAAAAACTTCTAGAAATCCTTTGAAATTTCCTAAAATCGTTGGAAAAATTAAAAATGGGCGGTGCCCATTTTATACTCGTCTGCCTTACTTCCGCTCATGCACCTCTATATCTGATTTTAAAAAGTTTTAAATTTTAAAACCCTTTAAAATGTGGGGAAATCTCGTACAATATTTTGTAATCTTTAATGTCATTTAAAATCTCTTTAGAAACATTTAAATCTTTTAAATCCTTTAACAACCCATAAAATTCCATAAACGTCGTTGCAGAGCCTTTAATTCCGTAAATTTTCATTTCATTTCATTTAATGCCTAAAAATGTCTAGAAATCCTTTGAAATTTCCTTAAATCGTTTGAAAACTTAAAAATTGGCGATGCCCATTTTATATTCGTCTACCTAACTTCCCTTAACGCATTTGGGAAATCCCGTACAATATTTCGAAATTTAAAATTCAACATCATTTAAAATCTCTTAAACGACGTTTAAATCTCGGAAATTCTCTGAAAACTTGATAGAATTCTATAAAATACATAAGAATTCTGTCAATTTGCTTAAAATTTCATTCTACTCATTTATTACCAAAAAACTTCTAGAAATCCTTTGAAATAAGCTGTTCGGACATTTTAAATTTTGGATTTTCTATGTTTTGGGAGTTTTATAATTTTATTTAATGTTTCGAATGATTTCTTTTTCGGGAATAAAAAGGAAAATTTAAATAAAATACAGGATCTTTCAACAAACCAGTTAAATTTTGAACTAAAAAATATAAACATGAATCAAAAAATAAATATTTAAATTTTTAATTTAATAAAAAAATATTTAAATTTTCAATTTAATAAAAAAATGTTAACCAAGCACTTGAATTTTTTTCCTAAAATAGTTCTAGTTTGATTCAAAGAGAATAATTTTATAAAAATAAATACGAGGTTTCAATCAAATACATGAATTCTTATCCAAACTGGTCAATTCTCAACAAAATGAATTAGTTATTAACTACTAAGATACAAAGATAAATTTTCAAGCAAAACTCTTAAATTTCTAAACAAAAAAAAACGGAATTTCGCCCAAATAAATTAATTTTTAACAAAAAAAATGAATTTTCACCAAAAAATGGAATACTTGAAAATATTTCAAGACATTTTTCAAGCATTCTAAGCAAGAATTAATTGACTAATTTGTTATTACATACCGCATTTCTGTTACATTTAAGAACATTTCTTTCCCACCAACTTTCATGCTTCGGTCGTTTTCTACCATTCTTTGGTTGCAAATTATTTTACATTTCTTAATTGTAAAACATCACTATAACGAATATTGTTTAACTAATTATTATAATCTGCTCTCCTAAGAGACTGAACTAAACTGATGTTTTTAGTTTTGGTAAAAAAACGACCAAAAAGAATATATAAGTATACTTACAAATAGAGGTCAGACGAAGGACACGCCGAATACAAGGAAAAATAAATATAGAGAGATTCTTTATGTTTAAGACTTTTATGCAGTTCATGCTCCTAGAAGTGACAAAACTAAAATATTTTTATCAGAGAAGATCTATTTATTATAAACCATGATTTTCCATATTCCTCGTGTTGTAATTACAAAATCTCGACGGGCTATGAGTCACAGTTGCACATAACGCTGGGGTAGCGGCTTACTGGTCAGGGAGTAATTTACGCGAGAGAAAATACATCGCGCCGGCAAATTAAAACATCAACAGTTTGTTAACTACTACTCCAATTGATCTGAAACTTTTCAGAAAGCTTCCTTGAACCTTTCTGAACAACTTTCTCGCAGAGAGTTTTCGCTTGCTCAAAATTCGCTCGACACCCGAAACGATAGAAGTTGTTTGGGCACAAATTATGTACCGCCTTGGAACAAAATTATTAATAATTTTTTTTTTAATAAACATTTTAATTTTTTGCTAACGCTATCGGTTGCAGAATATGACAACACGTATTGCTGATAAGTTTTATTACAAAATATCACAAACAAGTTAATTTTATTTAATTAAAAAGCAAAAGAGATAAAATTTAAATGACATCGAGTATTTACTTTGACTGCGCTTAAATTTCTTCAAAAGAGTTGTAATTAACTCGTTTTAATCGCAGTCCCCTTTTTTATCTGGTTTCCGCGCCTATGGCGACAGGGGCGATAAAAGCGAAAAAATACTGCGCTTATTAATTATCGAAGCCGCTTTTATCAATGTTTGAAACATTTTAAAACGGAAGAAAGAAAAGGGCGAAACGAACCTTAGGCTGAAAGTAGATAACGAAATATGACACATCATGTTAAAAACGTAATGAATGTCAAAGAGATATCTGCTGCAAAAGAATTGTGAGAATTTTTAAACTGGTATTGGAAATAAAATACTTTGATCAAATACCTAAATAGATTTATAAAGGAAGAATTCACATTTAGGATTGGAATACAGTAATAAAAGAATATCGAAATAAATAAAACTAAATAATAAAATTAATAAAAATAATAAAATAAAATTGGAATTTTACCTAATGTGTAGTTTCAAGAAACTGATACAATAAAAATACAATTCGATATCATTTTTTTTTTTTAGAATTTTTCTTTAACATTCCTTTTATTTTTCCGAATTATTATTTGATATATTTTTTTCCGGTAAACCGTTTATCATTATTTGTATTTTTCCGAATTATTATTTATCGTCATTTTTATTGTTCCGAACTTAATTCTTATTTTACAGAATAATAATTTGCCATAATTTTTATATTTCCAAATTTTCATTGAGCCTAATTTTTTTTTTTTTTAGCATAATGTTCCGAATTAGAATTTATGATAATTTCTATTTTTCCGTAACACTATTTGAGATTATTTTTATTTTTTGTGCATAATCATTTGTCGTGTGTCTCGTCTTGCGAATTATTCTATTATTGCTGTTTTCTATCATAGTCATATTTAAATTTAATAATTTTATATTTTTTTATTATAAATTATTTAATTACAACTTTAAACGTTCAAAATTGTCTTCATTTTTTTAATTCTTTGAAGTCCTGAAACAATCTCGAACTAAATTATGCCTTTGGGATGGACACAAAACAATGAAAAGGTAAGAAAATAATTGGTCAAATTCCAAACATTAAAAAAAAGGAAATTTTAGAACTAGACATTCAAAATTTAATTAATTTTGTATTTAAAAATGTTTCAAAATATTGAACATTTCAAACACAACTTTAAAAAAAACAATTTCGACTTATTATGGCAATCTTGTTATGTATTAATTTTTTATTTTTAAGTGTCAATGTATTTTTTTCTAACTACCCGATTTTCAGTTGAAAACTTAAAAATTGTATAATTTTAAATCGAAAAATATTTCATTGAAAGATTGTAATAATGAAGAAAAACTTTTAATGAATTGTTAAAAATTAAAAGATTTGAAATTTTTAAGTCACAGATTGAGTTGTATAAGATAAAGATAGATAATCAAGTTACTTAAAATTAATACTTTAGTAATTCAATAATTTGTTTAATTTTAAATTGTTACAATTTTAGAGATCTGAAATTTCATGTTGAACGCTAAATTAAACATTTGTCGTTTTCATAAGTTTTAATTTTGCAACTAAAATTTAAATTGTTGAACTTTGGAAAGTATAAAATAATTAATTATTTCACAATGTTAATTTAAAATTTTGAATTGCTGCAATTTTAATAATTTATTTTGGAAATGTCTTCATTTTGGATGATTTAAAATTGAATAAACGACTGTCGATTTTTTAAATTTGAGAATTGTTATTTATGCATCATTAAACTTTAATAGTTTCGAATAGTAAATCACAAACAATTCTTACCCTGCCCCTGAGAAAATGCGAGATCTAGCAGTACTAGGAATTACTAAACCGCGGGGGACTGAAACGGAGTTCCGGTGTAAATATTATTCCAGGTGATATACAAATTTAAAAAATTATATTTTGCTAATTTATTTCTTGGCAGTTTTAAACCAGAAACTAAGGAAACGTTCAACATCTTTCAAAACCGTTTTCGACCCCCCCCCCCCCCATTCAATAGACCACAACATTGTCTTTGACTCCCCTACCCCCTTTCCGCCGTTACGTAAAACTTTTTATATTATTTTTTTGAAATAATGGACCTTTTCTAGATAAGTAAAGGTTTTTAAAATGAAATATTTTTGAGAAATAAATTGAACAATACTTGAATGAGACACTTGATGTTTTTTAAATAGTTTTAGTTATACAAATTTTTAGTTTATTTTTATTTTTAGTTATACAAATACTGAAGATACCTAATTTAAGTAACATTTGAAATTCACTCATTCAAAACTTTTTTCAATACCAGAAAGAATGGAAAACAATATTATTAATAATACAATGTAAAAATTTCAAATAACGATTTATACATTAAAAGTTTTAAAACACTTGATTTCGAGTCTAGATTAAATTCTGAGAATTGAGAACAAGAAAAAAAGTATTGTCAGTTTGTTTTTAAATTTATATAAATATAATTTTTATAAGATACTTAAGAAAAGTAGAAAAAAAAAAGATTTTCAAATATTTCACATTTATCAGAAAAGATTCTAGGAAATTAAAAAAATTTGTTCTAAAGGATTTTACAAAATACTAATTAAAATTCGAGTTTTTTAAAAGATGCTTAGGACTTTTAGAAGTTTTAAAGAAATCAAGAAAAATTTCCAAAATTTTCGGAAATGTTTCGAATTTTTTAAATATTTCTTATCTGTTGTGAGCATCTTAAACTTCTAAAAATATTTCTGACTCGAGTTTTTCTCAAAATTTTAGAAAATCATTCAAAAAGAAAAAAAATTGCCTGATAATTTTCTAAATTTTCCCGAGAATTTTAAGCAAATTTTTTTATTCCCTTGAAACTTTCCGAAGCGGTTTTGAAGCCCCTAAAGTTAATTTTTAAAATATTTAAATATCTACGTTTCTAAAAATCTTCTAAAGTATAAAATTTTTCCTTTGAATCTCTTTAATTTCTACTAAATATTTGTTGAATTTACTCCATTTTATAAATGTAGAAAAGTTTTTTAATCTTAGTGAATTGAAAAATTTTGCTCTAAAATCTTTCATCCTATTTTCGAAATTTTAGGAAATCCTTCGATAGGTTTAAAAACCTTTTTTAATTTTCTCTTAAAGTTCATTTTTCAAAAAAAAAATAATTTAAAATGTTCATACAAATATTAATAAAATTCTTTTTTGTAATCTTGTCAAACAGGTGCGTCAAGATTTAGAAGGTCTTCTAATTCTAAATTAATCTAATCTTTTACTAATATTTAAATATCATTCAAATTTTGTAGGATTTTTTTTATTCTGCAAAATTAGAAAACTTGCCTTGAAAATCTTTCAGATTCTTCTTATACAAATTTTTGAAATGTTTTTTAATAAACTTGTAAAATTATTTTTCGAAATCGTTTAAAAATTTCTGAACATCTCTTGAACTACCTAAAATTTGAAACTCCTTTTTTGAACCAAAATAAACTTTAAACAAATTGCGCAATATAATTGAAAAAAGGATTAAAAAATAATTATCTTCCCTAATATTTCTAAGATTGTTTAATATGGCAAAATTGCCTAATTTTTGTTCAAAATCTTTAACAGAGTTTCTAAAACTTTTAGGAAAAAATCAAAACAATTTGTGTGATATTTATTCAATTTTCTCTCAGAATTCATTAAAAAACAATCATTTAAAATTTTCCCATGAAATTTTTTTCATTCTCTTGACACCCTAAAACATTAAAAAACTTCCCGGAAAGGAAATTTACAATGTGAATCTTCTTTTCTATCAATAATGCTTAGGTACATTTAGAGATAAATTTTATGATGAATTAATCAAGAAGATTAAAAAAATTATTCTACAGGATTTTAGCAAATATTGGGAAAATACTTTTAAAAAATTGGATAAAAAAAATATATTTGATAAGTTTTTGGAAAAGCTTCGAAGTTTTAAAACATTTTTAATCTATTAAAAACCTCTTCAATTCTTAAAAATATTATTAGCTGACTCGATTTTTCTTAAAATGTTGAAAAATCTTTTAAAATGTAAAAAATTGCATTAAATTTGTTTAAATTTTCCTAGGAATTTAAAAAAAAAATGGTTAGACCTTCTAATATTTTTTTTATTTTTGTAATTTTTGATAACATTTTTTTTCTAATTCTAAAAAATTTTAAAAATTGTATTAAGATCATTAACATTCTTCCTTGAAAAATGTATAGACCTTTTGAAATGTTTTGAAATCTTTTTAAATATTCCCTAATAATTAATATTTTTAAATAATGAACCTTTTAAATTTTTCCCAGGAACCTAAAGAATTTTTTTTCATTTGCTTGAAACCTTACAAAAATCCTTCGAATATCTTATAAGTTTTTATTATTTTTAAATCATTTAAAATCTTGTAAATATCTCTTAAACTTGCTTACATTTTTTCTAAAATTTTGTATAATATCAAGATTTTGCTTTAATCTCTTTAATACTCTTTTTCAGAATTTTAGAGAATAATTAAAAAATTTTGTAATAATTTTTAATTTGTTTTCAGAACTTATTAGAAATTTTTTTTTCAAATTTCCCATTTTTTGTCATTGGAAAAAATACTCCTATTTTTTTGTTGTTATGTAGATAAATCTTTAACCAAAAAAGATTATTTTTACCAAACACTTACATATTTTACTAAAAAAAGGTTCATTTTCTACAAAACAGTTGAGGTTTGTACCAAAGTAATTGAATTTTTAAATGAAAAAAACGAATTTCCAACAAAAAAGTTAAGTTTTTAAACCAAAAAAATAAATTTTCTGCAAAAAAATTAGTTGCTTAATCGAAAAATATAAATTTACAAAAAAAAAGTAATTGTTGACCAAAAAGTTGATTTTTTTTTACCAAAATAGTTGAATTTTCTACTAAACCGGACGAATTTTTAGAAATAAAAATTAAATTTTTGGCTACAAAGATTAATTATTATGCCACAAACACGAATTTTAAACCAAATAAGGAATTTTTAAGAAAGTTTTAGAATTTTCAAATGAAAAGGATCATTTTCAAACAAATAGTTTTATTTTTTTAAGTAAAAAATATCAATTTTCAATAACACGTGCAATAATTAAATTAGTGGCTGCAGATATGAATTTTCAACTAAAATTATGAATCATTGACTTGAAAAGTTTAATTTTCGGTTTAAAAGATAAATGTTTAACACAAAATAAATTTTCAACAAAATACTTAAATTTTCAAATAAATTGTAGAATTTTTAACAAAACAAAAAAAATTTACCTAGAGGCGAATTTTGAGGAAAATATATGAATTTTCAACCAAGTGGTTGAATTATAAACTAAACAATAAATTTTTAACAAGAAAAAGTTAGATGTCGACAAAATAGTTGAATTTTCCACTAAAACAGTTAAACTTTCAAATTAGCAAAATAGTAAAATTTTCTACCAAATAGTAAAATTTTTAACTGAAAAAAGATAAAGTTTTACCCAAAATTATAACAGTGAAATTCTTGACCAAAAAGATGATTTTTTAACTAAGAAACGCAAATTTTCAAGTAAGATCACAAATTTTTAACAAAGTAGTTTAATTTTCAGCCAAGTTCTTAAATTTACAAATCGAATTTTTAAACCACAAAGACGAATTTTTAAGTGAAATAGTTACACTTTCAGTTAAAAACTATTTTTTATCAAAAACAAAGAAAAACAACGAATTTTGAATAAAATAGCTACACTTTTAAGGAAACCGTAGAATTTTCAGTACCAAATTAGTTTTTAACCAAAGAAGTTTATTTTTTAAACAAATAGTTTAATTAACAATCAAATAGTTAAATTTTTAATAAAAATGATGCATCCTAAGAAAACAATAAAACGCATTTTTAACGAAAAGGTTTAGCTTTCATCAAATTAGTTTCATTTTAAGCAAAAAGAAGATAAAGCTGAAAATTTACTTTTTAAAATGTGATGGTTGAAATTTCAACAAGAAAAGATTTTATAATCAAAAACGGGTTCATTTAAAAAAACAAGATCCATTTTGAAGGAAGATTATGAATTTTCGGCAAAGTAGTTCAATTTTTAAACGACTAATTTAATTTATACTCAAATGAGGAATTTTTAACTGAAATAAAGAATATTTAACCAAAATTAATGTTTAAACAAAAAATTAAAACTTTTAGCTAAGTAGTTTCATTTTAAATCAAAGAGATAAAGCTCCTACGAAAATAAATGAGTTTTCAAACCACACAGACGAATTTTCAACCGAAATAGTAGAACCGTCAGTTAGTAAATTAATTATTTTTTTAATAATTTTTATTCAAACAGTTACATTATCAACCAAATTTTTTAATATTCAGCAAAAAATAAATTGTTAACCAAGATTAATTATCTGCCAAAAAAGAGAAATTTTTAATTAAAGTAGTTTCATTTTTAACCAAAAAAACAGATCAACATAAATTCTCATTCCCAGAAATAAATTCCCAGAAAAAAACAACCCAAAAAGACTAATTTCCTACCAGTGTGATATCATTCTCATATAGATAGAATCATGTGCGGCGAATTGAAACTAAAAATTTGAGCGTTGATTGAAAATGCATCCAGCATAGGTGATAAAATTCTCGTTAAGAATGAATATTCGAGGTAGGTGTGGCGAGAGACTGAGAGTCGAGCCCGAGTACGAGCGAGCACGAGCCGGCAATCGCGCGAACCCACAGCAGTCGAATTGGTAATCGACGCTCCATTAGCATCGCAGCGAATTGCTCGAAATTGACTCGAGTTGAGTTTGCCAAATGCTCAGCGTACAATCATTGTGCGTGTCGTTCAAATTGAGCATAACGCTTCCCTCTGCTCAATGAATTATTATTTATGTGAGGGATAAGCCGACTCCACTCGCTACGTATTTTCGCGTCGCGTTTGCGTTTGCGTTTGCGTTGCATTGGTGCGCATATTGTGAGAACCGCGCGTTATCATAAAAGCTTGGGGTGGCTTGCTTCATTCAGAACCATTGATGCGAGTCAGAATTCATTCATTGTCAGCGATCAATTCAATGTCACTTACACAATTATGCTAAAATTAAGCTGTATGAATTTTTTTTTGATTCATATATTATTCTGTTGTTGTTATATTAGCGTGGGGGGTTATCATTAGGGAAGGATCTACAAGGTTTTAAATCTCGCACTAACCCTAGAATCTCTAAAAAAAAAAAGAATATTTTTCATAAAATTTAATAAATAAAATAAAATAAAATTTTTATTTTTCATAAAAAAACATTTCGAAGAAAATTGATAACTTTTTGACAAAATAGATTTATATTTAACTAAATATTGCAATTCTTAACCAAAAATTAAAATTTTCAACCAAGAAAATTCAAGCAAACAGTTAACAAATTTTTTGCAAATTTAAAAAATTTTAACTAAACTGATAAAGTTTCGAACCAAAGTTGCATTTTTGACAAACTGGTTCCACTTTTAACCATGCAGATCAATATTCAACTGAAATCATTAATCTATAACAAAAATTAAAGTTTTAACAAAGTGGTTTAACTTTCAAATAATTGGTTAAATTTTCAAACAAGGAGATGAATTCGAAAACCAAAAGATGAATTTTTTGGAACAAAATACCAATTTTTAAAATTCTGCACGAATTTTGAACTGAAATTATAAATCTTCAAAATTAACAAATTTTTTCAAAAATTTGATTTTTAATCAAATAGTTGAATTTTTTAAAAAATAGTTTAATTTTAAGTATTGAAATACATGAATTTGCAATTTAAAAAGACAAATTCTCAACAAAATACAATAATTTTCAATTAAAACTATGAATCTTCAACCAAAATTTAATTTTTAACAATTTAGTTCAATTTTTAAAGAAGTAGTTGAATTTTCTTTGAAAAAAGATTAATTCTGAATAAAAAATTTAATATTTGTACATAAAAAATTCTCAGCAACAAAATTTAGATTTCAACCAAAGAATGTAAATTTTCATCACAAAAGTTTATTTCAAATGAAATAGTTGAACATAACTAATTTTCAACAACCAAATTGATTTGTCTACGAAAGAATATTACTTTTATCAAAAAATTTCATTTTTAATCAAATATTTCAGTTTTATTCCAAAGTAGTTTAATTTCAATGAAAAATACATAAATTTTCAACTAAAATTTTTAATCTTGAACAAAAATTGAATTTGAAAGTAGTTCTACTTCTAGCCAAAAGTTAAATTTATTTCAAAAAAAGTGTCATTCTAAATGAAAACTTTAATAGTTGAAAATAACAAATTTTCAACAACAAGATTGAAATTTAAACCAAAGAATATAAATTTACAGAACAAAAGTTGATTTTATGTCAAATAGTCTTAATTTTTACCACAAAACAAGAAATTCTAGAAGAAAAATTGAATAGTTCAAAATAACAAATTTTCAGCTGGAAAATTGGGTTTTCAACCAAAGAATATAATTTCATGAAAAATTTTTATTTCGAATCAAATACTTAAATTTTTTACCAAAGAGATCAATTTGCAACTAAAAGTATGAATTAGTGACTTGAATAGTTCAATTTTTATTTTAAAGACTAAATTTTTATAAAAAAATAAAATACTTCGCAAAATTAGTCAGCAAAATACTAAAGTTTTCAACCAAATTCTAAATTAAAAAAAAATACCGAGAATACCGGATTTTCAACAACATACATGAATTTTAAATTTGGAATTTTTAGTAAAAAGTTAGCTGCTAAGCAAAAAATATAAATCTTAAACAAAAAAGTTAATTTTTAAAAAACGAGTTGAATTTTCTTAAGCATAGTAAAATTTTTAACTAAAATTTTTAATAAGAAACACGAGATATGAGTTTTAAACTAAATTGATAAATCTTTTGCTTAAATTGTTCTTTTTCTAATTTCAAAAATTAATAATTAACAAATAAAAACAAATTTTCAGCCAAATAGTTGAATTTTCGCACTAACTCTAGAATCTCTAAAAAAAGATAAATAAGAATATTTTTCATAAAATAGGGGGATGAATTATGTTTAATAAAATTTGATTTTAAACCTTTAAATTCCTAACATTTCAAAGAAAATTGATAATTTTTTGACAAAATAGAATTATATTTCACTAAATATTGCAATTCTTAACAAAAAATTTGAATTTTCAACAAATAAAATTAATTTTTTTCAAAATTAGTTTAACTTTTAGCGGAGTAGCTGATTTTTTAAAAGAATAAATAAATCTTCAACAACAACAAAATTAAAAAGGATGTTCAACTTCCAAGCAAACAGTTAACAAATTTTTTGCAAATTTTAAAAATTTTAACTAAACTGATAAAGTTTTCAACCAAATTTGCATTTTTGACAAATTGGTTTCACTTTTAACCATGCAGATCAATTTTGAACTGAAATAATGAATCTTTAACAAAAATTAAATTTTTAACAAAGTAGTTTAACTTTTAAATATGTAGTTGAATTTTCAAACAAGGAGATGAATTCGAAAAGCAAAAGATGAATTTTTTAAAACAAAATACCAATTTTTAAAATTCTGCATGAATTTTCAACTAAAATTATGAATCTTCAACCACAATTCAATTTTTAAAGAAGTAGTTCCACTTCTAACCAAGTACTTCAGTTTTCTACTAAAATATAATAATTCTAAACGTAAAATTGAATAGCTTAAAATTATTTAATTTTGTCAAAAAATCGAATTTTAAATCAAATAGTTAAAAATTTAAAAAAAGTTGCATTATAAGTATTACATTACATGAATTTTCAATTGAAAAAGAGAACTTTTCCACAGAGTACAAGAATTTTTAACTAAAACTATGAATCTTCAACCAAACTTAAATTTTGAACAATTTAGTTCAATTTTCAAACAAGTATTTAAATTTTATTTCAAAAAAGATTAATTCTGAATAAATTTTTAATCTTTTTTTTTTAAATTTTTTAAAATTTAATTTAATTTAATTTTTAATCTTTTTTTAAATTTTTTTAAATTTAATATAACTTAATTTTTAATTTTTTTACATCAATTTTTAATCTTCAAAGAATATTAAATTTTGTCAGAAAGTAGTTCAAATTCTCAACAATTATTTAAAATTTCAAATAAGATGATGAATCTTCAACCAAAATTTAGTTTTTATAAAAGTAGTTCTAATTCTAGCCAAAAATTAAATTTTCTTTCAAAAAAGATTAATTCTAAATGAAAACTTTAATATTTGTGAATAAAAAATTTTTAACAACGAAATTAAGATGTCAACCAAAGAATGCAAATTTTCATTACAAAAGTTTAGTTTAAATAAAATAGTTGAACATAACAAATTTACAACAAGCAAATTTATTTGTCTGCCAAAGAATATATATATATATTTTTTTTAAAGTTTATTTTTATTTAAATAGTTTAGTTTTTTTCCAGAGTAGTTGAGTTTTTAATGAAAAATACTAATAAATATTTTATACTGATAAATATTTTTAATCTTTAACCAGAATTTAGTTTTTATGAAAGCAGTTCTACTGCTAGTTAAAAATTAAATTTTCTTTCAAGAAAGATCAATTCTAAATGAAAAATTTAATAGTTGAAAATAACAAATTTTTAGCTGCGAAATTGTTTTATCAACCAAAGAATGTAACTTCATTAGAATTTTTTATTTCGAATCAAATAGTTAAATTTCTTACCAAAGAGATTAATTTGCAACTAAAAGTTTAAATCGGTGACTTGAATAGTTCTTCTTTATTCATAATGTGTCCCCTAAGGGTTTACATGACTTCCATTCCATACCACTTACATAATAAACA